>JUDZ01008791.1:0-11944 GCA_000812845.1 Stagonosporopsis tanaceti | reverse complement strand
AGATCAATCCGCTCAAAGTGTACGAGAAGATGATTGTCGAGCTTGAGGAGCAAGGGCAATTGCCAGCGCACCTTCCTAAAGGTGTCACTGCAGAGCAGGCTGCGGAGAACGAGACGGTACAGCAGATCATCGCGCCACGCGTAAACATGCTCATGGAGATTGCCAACAACTTCCTCTCAACTATCATCAAAGGTCTTGAGGAGACGCCCTACGGTATCCGCTGGATCTGCAAACAGATTCGTAGCTTGTCCCGCCGCAAGTACCCGGATGCACAGGACCAGACAATTTGCACACTCATTGGCGGCTTCTTTTTCCTGCGTTTCATCAATCCAGCAATTGTTACGCCAAGATCCTACATGCTCATCGATGCGACGCCCGCCGAGAACCCGAAGCGCACGCTTACCTACATTGCGAAGATGCTCCAGAACCTGGCGAACAAGCCCTCATATGCAAAGGAGCCGTACATGGCCAAACTCCAGCCTTTCGTCCACCAGAACAAGGACCGCATCAACAAGTTTCTCCTCGATCTTTGCGAAGTACAAGACTTTTACGAGACATTGGAGATGGACAACTACGTGGCGTTGTCAAAACGCGACCTTGAACTGTCTATCACGCTCAACGAAGTCTATGCGACGCATCAATTGCTGGAAAGGCATGCGACGGAGTTGGTAAGCTCGAAGCTTGCACGCAGGGACGACGCCAAAGACAAGGTTACTGACTTGCTTCAGGCAAGAGACGACAGTTCGCATCTTGGGGTGATTCTTCAGGAGCTTGGGCCAGCACCGGCACAACTTCCACGCAAGGAAAACAGGGCTATCAATCTGCCTTTGTTCAGCAAGTGGGAAACTCCACTTGATGATCTCACTGCGGCGCTTGACATCACACAAGAAGAGATTTTCTTTATGGAGGCGAAGGGCACATTTGTGATGATACTCCGTTCGCTTCCTCCCAACTCCTCCATTACCAGGAGACCGTTGAGGCTTGACAGGATTGCTGAAGCCGCAGCGACGACGAAAAACGATTCTGTCATGGTCAAGAAGGGAATCCGCAGCATGGAGCTGCTGAGCCAGCTACAAGATCTGGGCGTCATCGACAAAGAAGACGGGTTTTCTCTGCTCAGAGATGAAGTCGAACAGGAGCTGGTCCACCTGGGATCGATGAAAGAGAAGACCATCGACGAGACCAGGAAGCTCGAGGAGGTGTACCGCACGATACGGGATCACAACAACTACCTCGTCGGTCAATTGGAAACGTACAAGTCTTATCTGCACAATGTTCGCAGCCAGTCAGAAGGCAAGACAAGAAAGCAGCAGAAGCACCAAGTGCTGGGACCTTACAAATTCACTCACCAACAACTAGAGAAGGAGGGTGTCATTCAGAAGAGCAATGTTCCCGAAAACAGGCGGGCGAACATCTACTTCAACTTCACAAGCCCGCTGCCAGGGACGTTCGTCATCTCTCTGCATTACAAGGGCCGCAACCGCGGTCTTCTGGAGTTGGATCTGAAGCTGGACGACCTTCTCGAGATGCAGAAGGACAACCAAGAAGATCTTGATCTGGAGTACGTCCAGTTCAATGTCTCAAAGGTATTGGTCCTCCTCAACAGGCGGTTCGCACGAAAGAAGGGATGGTAGACTCGTCTCGTCCCGTCTCGCGAGCTCCCACACAGACACTATGATACCCCCGGTTTTTGCGATGTTATCGCCGCCGATTGACGCCCTCTTCGACGAAAGTAATCCTTCTCTATCTTCACCCACGACTATTCCTACGGCGCCGCGGAGTTTACTGGATTTTTGTGCTGGTCTTGTTGGTCATGTTGGGATACCCCGAAGTGGCGGCCGAGCCAGAAATCCCTTTATGCGATTTGTCGAGCAGAAGAGACTCGAAAAGCACTACCGCGTGACGAAGCAGAGAGGCTTCAGATGGATAGTGAAGAATCGGGTTTCAGCGTTGCTTTTCTTTTGACCTTCTATACGCTCACTCTGTGCATGTTACACCTATTGGAAGCTGGTAGCTGGCGCGGGTGTCAAGGCCGAATTCATGCTTCGGCAGGACCGATTGTGTGTTGATTTGTTACACGAGCGATATGTACGATATGATGGGATAATCAGGGCATTATACCAACGTAATGGAATGTTTGATCATACGAGTCTTCTTTGTCTGCTGTATTCATCCCGGTCTTGGTAACGACGAGCATGTCAGTCGTGTCAACATCGCCAGTCTCATTCCAGCCACCAGAATGGTCTTGAGCCAGTAGCTGCAGGGACCGACCGAGTGCGACGGCTCTCATCGGCGTCTGAACACCTGCATACCACTTGCGATAAGAGATAACATCATATGCCATCATCGTCCCTTCCGTACCTGTCACACGCATCACCTAGCGTGTGGATCGCCAGGCAGCTGCGCCCTCCGATTGGCTGCTCCATCTGACTCCTTGAGGCAGCTCACGAACCACTCCTCACCTCTCCATGAAACCCACAAACCTACGTTCTCTTTGACAGCTTCCTACAGTCTCTAGCACCAGTATTTCCTATCCAAATTGCCAACCATGTCGTCCTCAATTGCCATCCCCAAGCGCAAGAACAAGCAGCTCGAGCGCACGAGCGTCGCCGACTCGCTCGGCAGCAGCGCTTCCAGTCCCTCCTCGTTTATCGGCCAGCGGTCCAACTACGGCAGCTTTGAGCCCAAGAGTCCACAGTCGTCAGCCAAGAACCGCAGACCGAGTCTTATGTGTATGTTCCTTCTTGCTTGTTGTTGATCGAGGCCACCTCGGTGCTGCGGAGAGCTCTTATCGATACGCCGATAAGCAGATAAGGCGGTATCGCAATGCGTGCTAACACGAGCCAGCGGCGTCGTTCTCGAAGGCGGAGCACACGGTCGTCAATATCGGGGACGCGGAGTTCCCGCGGTTGATTACTTGCGTCAAGGCCAGCCAGGGCTTTGACTGGAATCAGGGTACGTGCTTTCTGCGCCGGCGATACGTCACTTGGACTCTGCACCACTGGCTCCGGGGAGGTATGAGTAAAGACTTGGGCTGACAGAGCGACAGAAATGTTTCTGCCCAGTTATGCCGATTTCCACTTCGACGACCTCGAGCGCCGACAGGATCCAGTGGAGGATATTGTTGTCACGGACGAGGAGGTCAAGAACATGTTTCCGTCGTCGTGACGGTGCAATAGATGATGGACGGGGATAAGCGATGGCACACATGTTGATGGGATTCAAGGCGTACATACAATCATTTGTGGGACAAGGAGTATTGGGGCACATTACGTGCTGCTGGCGCACGGTTGGGCTTCGGCGAGAAGGCGCTACATTGTCTGGGATACCTGTTTACTTTGCACTCGATTTACTTACTCTATTGGAAATGAGATCAGATACATGCACAAATTCATCAAGCGCCGAGTCTTGAGATTGTGAGGGGCGGCGTTGGCTGCTAAGTCCCTCGATGCCACGCACGCGGCAGCCCCACAGTTAGCGCGACAGCCGCGGGACAAGCGCGTGCGATCTCCCGGCGCAAACAACACCAAAACAAAGTCAACAACCAAACACACCACGCAAATCCAACGCAGACACGCCCACCCTGCAATTTACAGTTCTTGTTCAGCACTCAAATCAAGCGCCAAGTTGATCGCAAAACACCACCCATAAAGCGCCCGCCGCGCACCCACCGATTTAACACCACACCTCACCTCACCACCATGCAATCCGAGCACCGCAAAATCGAGCTCCAATCCCCGGGGGACCTAGTGTACCTCACCTCACAAATCCGCACCGCCGCACTCTCAAAACTCGACCTGCACCTTCCCGCGCAACCGTCCGACTCGGCCGACGACCTGCGCGCCCAAACCGCCTCGCTCGTCGACGCGTACGTCGCCGCCGTCCTCGCAGGGCTGAAGCGAAACATCACCATCAACGGTCTGGAAGTGGTTGCCGCGCCGCGGGGCGGGGGATTTGAGGGTGCAAATGCCGACGCCAGCGCCGATGCAATGGAGGGCGTGCAGATGGAGCTGGAGCTTGAGCCTGACGGCGGGGTGACAGGCGTCGAGAAGGAGGAATTCGAGCCGTTTGACGAGAAACTGCGCGTCCGCCTTGCCGACGCAGTGGCGAAGCGGGATAAGCTCGTCGGCGCGATTTCGAGGCACAGGCGCGAGACGCCGATGCTGGCTGCGCGGCGGTTTGAGCAGGCGTTTGAGGCGGAGAATGAGGCTTTGGAGGGGGTGGTGAAGGTGCAGGGTGAGAGCGGTGAGGCGGAGCGGGGCGCAGAGGATGCGCTGGAAGTGCGTGTTGAGAGGGAGGCAGACGTGAGGCGCAATTGGGAGAGGGCGGTTGAGGGGCTGGGGAGGCTGAATAAGGGGTTGCCTGAGACGAGGGCTAGGTTGGAGAGGTGTGGGGATGTTGTTGGGTATCTGGGTGCGGAGAAGAAGTGAAAGGGTTCTGTTGTGTGAGCGAGCGTGGATGTAGTGGGTGTATGGCGTTACAAGGGATTCATTGTTTTGGGCGGATACCCGTGTGTTCTTGGTGTTTTGGAGAGGCAGTGCCGCCTTTACGAAAAGATGGGGATTTGGGAGGGTCTACCAAGGAATTCAAATTGAAATCATTTCATCTCTGTGTGCTCGATGTTTTCTACGTGCAACCCCCCATATCCGTTGAACACCCTTGATTTCATCAAGTCTTTCAATATGTCCTTTACTGTTCTTGCTTTTGCGGTATCGCAGGCATGCTCGGGTTGTCAGAAAGAGTCGATTATGGTGAGAGAAGCGGCGTATCCTTCCACTGTGCAGGCTCATACGCAGAGGATGTCAAGCAACCATCTGTCATTCCTTGTCAACAGCCGTGCTCGTGCCTCGACTGCTTTGGATCGAAACCATCTCCCACGTTATTGGACTCAAGGTCGTATCCGTGATGAGGGTGCTTAGCCACGAAGCGCAGGCAGGCCACGTGCATGGCGAGAGACGTAGTGTCTAGGTCATAGGGGATGAGTACATCTGGATCGTCAACCTTGTCTTCATCGTCGTAGTCACGCCACTCTGTAAATTTCTTGTATTTGGTGGGCGCCATGCAAATGACCGGACCGCGCCAGCGAGCAGCATACGGACCCAAGAGCAGGGAAAGGCTTCGGTTGGGTGGCATGCCAACAGAAACGCCGTGTTGCTGCATCCAGAAGGTGTTTTGGTACTGACGTTGGAGCTCACGGTGTGCGTCGAAGAATCTGATGGCACTAGGAAACCCGGGAATGTACTTGTTGAGGTCGTCAAGGTCATGCATCATGTCCTTCGCGCCACCAATGTACTTCAACCACACAAAGCGAGGGCGATTCTCATCGTGGGGGAAGAAGATGACTCGGCGGTGGTTGAGAGACGGACGGTGCTCATCTTGAAAGTGCTTGTACTGGTCGCAAAGCATCTTGTGCTGGTTGAAGTCACCGGTCTGACAAGCCTTTGAGCAGTACGGCATGTTGTCGCAGTCTGAGCACTTGAAGGTTGCAGGCTTGGGGCATGCGCCGCAAAGAGGCGGGTCAGTCGCGGTACCGCAGGGGACGGGCATGTTGAACGTGTGTGCTGAAGGTGTGGAAGCAACTCCGGGTTGAGTTGACAAGTGGGAACTGTGGTGTAGAGTGGATGTGCACTGGATATGAGACTTTTATATGGAGGCTGATGCGTTTGCCTGGCCCCGCTCTTGTCTTCGTCACGTTGCCTTTTACCTTCACCTCGCGACGTGCTCACGTGGCAGCTGATACAAACTGCGTGTTGAGTAAGCGAGTGACCGGGACGGCGGTATTGTGTTGCTTGAGGCGTCTTCGATGATGGGCAAAGGTTGAAGGCGAGCTGATGGAGTGTAGACACAACCATTGATGGCTGTCGTAGGTCAAATCTGGTGTACTTTAGCTAGTACGCTGGCAGGCGAGTGAAGGTTAGGAAAGCTTGCTCATCAGCTCATACGGCAAGTGCTAGGCAACACCAACAGCAGACATGACCAAACGCACGGAAACAAACAAATTCCCAGGAACGCCAAAAACACAAGTGAGAACGACTTGATGATGACATGAAATGGGGTATCTTAACGAAACGCAGTCCTCGATCTTCTCTACTATCCTAGACCTCCTATCCCTCGCTCTCACTCCGACTCCTTTCCCGCAAAGTGAACGCCTCAGAGTCGACCGGACTTCTCAGATCGACCTTGTGCTTCTCCACCCAAGCTCTGATCTTTGCCTTGTTGATCAGCGCCTCGGCACCGCCTCTCTTTTTGGGCTCCAGAACACCCATATCTTGCAACGTCGCTATAATATCGTCCGGTACGATGAAAGTCTTCTGGCCGAGATCTTGTACTGTCAATGTCTTCTTCGAAGGACAGGAAAGCAATGTGCGCGCCAGGGTCTGTGACCAGTAGTGCACGTAAGCCAGGTGGCCAAGCTCAGAGAGCGCTGCTGCGTGTTAGCAACCGTAATCCTTCTAAGGCCTAGTAGTCTCACGTTTCTCTGGCCCTCCCATTCTCCCCTCTCTTTTGCTCATCTCGTAGCTTGCGCCCATGAGAATCTGCCCCAGGCCTTGCTTCTGCCACGGCGGAAACACTAATATACACGCGAGATTGTTGTTGTCCCAGCTCATTTTCTCTTTGCTGAAGAAGCCCACCACCTGGTTCTGAACAAGCGGCGCGTCGCCCTCGAGTTGTGTGTTCGGTATGCTCGGCGTTGGGTCGTGCGCGACAAGAAGGTAATAGAGGAAGGTCGTAACATCATAGAACACCGATTTCGTGTCGAGGAAGAGCTTTGCGAAGAGGCATAAGTTCTGCGCGTAGAGTTTGTTCTTCTCGCCGTCAATCTCGTAGAGTGAGTATCCATTCGAAGTGTAGACGTGAATGCCCGGCGGGTCTATGCTGCGCAATGGACAAGCTCTCTGTACTGGCGGTCAGCCGTGCGCGTGATGCTGGGAAGGAAGCATTGCGCTTACAAGGTGCTTGAGGAAAGGAGTAATTTCTTTGGAATACTTGAAGCACCATTGGCACACGAACAGGCGATCTACCTTGCGGCCCACAAGCTCTTCTGGGTAGAATGAAGGATACCAGGGCTTGATCAACAGAGAGCCAAACACGACTTCAAGAACATTAGGCGTCGCTGACGGCTTGCCGTCAGCATCGAGGGCAGGACTCAAGGATGCGCCATTCTCCATGGGCACATCTGCGGCCATTGGGAGAGAAAGCGGGGCTTTGGTGACAGTATGACGCGTGCCATAAGTTGGTGACTCGTCACTAGCGCCGAGAGACGCGAGGGCACGTGCCTGCTCCTTCATCTCTCCATCAACCTGACCTTCTTCTCCCTTGTCTATGAGTCGACGCAGAAGCAGTCTTATTAGGTACCATCATAGCACATCAAAGCATCCGGGAAATATGTGTACAAGCTTACCAAGATACTGCCAAGAATCCGAACTTGCCAATAGTGGTATAGAACCCTATATTGTACAGTTGTATATAGCACTGATCATCCCGGCGATGTCCCTGCTTCCAATCGATCTATGCACTCGAGGATGATTCTGCCCAGCTGCCACCGCTGCCGTCGACCGAAAACCTTTCGTGCCCACGCCAGTGCATCTTCTGTGTTTCCATCCTGCACGCCAATGGCCTGCATCGAACCAACAATGCCATTACGAACAAGTTGCCACGCAATCACAAAAGTCTGATATGCATACACCCAAGGTGCTTCTGTATCAGGCATGATCGTAGCGTCCAGATAGCGCAAGAACCCATTGGCGTGCGGTTGTACCAAATTTTCGATGCTTGATTGACATTAAGAATTCTCGCGATGGTGTATGCTCGGTCATGTATTACAGTACCGGAAACTCATGCACCAGCGAGAGTATATGGGTGTCAAGGTTGTTCTGCCGGTCTGATATGCTGCTTATTCATGTGTATAATCATATCTACTTTCAAATCGTGAAATTACTAGGTATTTGACGATCCTCTTAGTATGGTTTGATGCCATGTCTCAGAAGAGTGGCAATTCCCATAAAGGCCAACTCCAGCATTCTTGCCGACATTGAAGCGGCAGCGGGAGATACGGCTAAGAACCTTTCAGGTGTTTGCATTCAGGGTGAGGGTGACTGACTGGGTGACGAAGAGTGGGGGTTAGAATGCGTTTTCGGCTTAAGCTGTGTGACCGGACACACAGTCGTTGAAGCGCTGTTTTGTCTGTAGGTGTTCATGCAATCGATGTACTTAGGCTGTCATTCATCGATGTTTTAGAAAGCAAGTCAAAGGCACATCAATCCTTAGATAGCTGTGTGATTCTCCCCTAAGCTATATGCAATCCATATTTCCATCTCGAAGCCGCCCCAAGAGCCCAGACGAGCTCCAAAAGGCGCGCCGGACGGGGCGGCAACGAGTCACGCATAACTTGTCCAGCCTGTCCGACCTACCCAGCGGACAGGTAGTCAACAGCAAACCTCCCAATATCTTCAAGACATTATCAACTAGTAAAAGGTCCAGCCTGCCACCACACTGCAGAGCGACATAATAGCAGGCGTGAGCCTGGGTATAGACACTGAAAGCAAGTAAAAGAGATCCGCACTGCGCCGCTGTGTGGATGCGGGTTAAATATCTTGCCAGACGCAGTGTCAGAGAATAGAAAGTAAACAAAAAGCTAGTTATCCAAGGCAAAGCGAGTGACTTGACCAAAAAACGGAATCGCAAAAATGCTCAACATGTCCTCATGAGAAATTGCAAACACGGAATTTACAAAGCCAGACCAGGAACCGGCTTCCTGCTAGGAACGGCACTGCCTATAGGCGCTGGGGCAGGGCCGGCGTTGGGGTTCATTGGGCTGGGTCCAGGTGCAGGCCCGCGACGGGCTCCGTTAACTTGACCGGCGGAATTCGACCTCGGGCGGCCCATCTGGGGTGGTGCCACCATAGGACCACCTCCGTAGGGGCCAGGGGACATTGAGCGAGGGGGGCCGGCGTACGGGGCATTGCTGTTTGAGCGGCCACGCGCCTGCGGTGATCCAGGGTGTGGGGCGTTGCTCTGGGCACGGTTGCGAGGAGGACCATGCATTTGCGGGGACTGCATCTGACGAGGGCCAGGGGACATGCGGCCGGTGGCAGGTGAGAGAGCAGGTGGGTGAGGCGAGCTGCGACCATCGGCAGGCGACATTGGGCGAGGCTGAGGAATGCCTCCAGGTCCCATTGGCGAACGAATGGGGGGACCACGCATGTGTGGTGGAGGAGGTCCTTGACGAGGAGGTCCGGTACGGGGCTTGACAGGGTGCTTAGAAAGGCAAGTCCTCGGCACGACACCCTGTTGTGTGCGGTCCATGCTGATACAAAGAGCCTGGGTTGTGTCAGTGATATTCAAAAGAACTGTATTGAAGGGGACGTACCCATCCATCATCGTATTCGTGGAGCATACGGACGAGTGTGCCTGCCTTGAGTTCAAGTTCATCGCCCATAGAGGGCTTGAAGTCAAGCTGCACACGATGGACGTTATTAGGTCCGCCAGGAGCTCCGTTGGGACGACCAGCAGCCATGGCGCCAGCGGCACCAGCGGCACCGGCAATCATAGGTGTACCCATAGCGGGCGATGGAGGAACATCTTCAGTCCACGCTGGGCTTGGAGGGACACTATCGGCGTTCGCGTTCGCACCTGGAGGTGCGGGGAAGTTGTGCTCTGACGTGGGTGCGTTAGACATTGCCATAGCTACTGCTACAGCATCGACTTCGGGAGCGGCAACGGGAGCAGCAGCAGGAGCAGCCTCGGGAGCAGCGGGGGGTGCGGGCGCAAGGCGGGCATCAAGGTCAGTGCTCGGGGCGGCCGAGTGTTGGTGAGATACTTGCGGAGGGGAATCTGGGATAGCTGCGTGCGTAGCATCGAGAGCAGCGCTGTTTCCGAAGGGGTTTGACGGGGGTTGAGTGCTGGCAGGCGTTTGGGGGTCATTGAACGGGTTTGCTGCCGGTGCAGCCCCGACGTCTTGAACGGCGTTGGCGGCTCCGCGACGCTCCCAGGCACTGACCGGGCGCTCATCAGATGGCGCTGACCGATCTTGAGCAGCAGCAACAGGAGCGGCAGCGGCAGCGGCAGCAACAGTGAGCAAATTTCCTCCGCTCTTACGCTGCTCATTGAAGGTAGGGTCGAACTGGGTGACTGGTCGAAGGCTGAGGCGGGGTGCGGTGGACAAAGTGCGGTTTGTGCGGATGCTGGGAGCGGCAGCGGCAGCGCCAGTAGGCACCTGCGGAGGGAGCGGTGCAGGCGCGTCATGCATGCCAATTTTCTCACTGTCTTTCTCTGCGGCTATCGCGTTCTTTTTGCGGCGATACATGAACAGGATGCCAGCTAGCAGAGCAGCTACACCGAGCAGCACACCAAGGGCGACTCCAGCCTTTGCACCGCCAGACATGCCCGCGCTCTCGCCGTCTGAGACAGCAGATGTCGGGGTGGCGGAGATAGCTGCGGTAGCAGATGCGGTAGCAGACACGAGGCCACCGACCAGCGAACCTGAACTCAGAGCAGTGGGAGACTTCGTCGCGACCATCAAAGTCGACTGGTCAGTCACCGATCTGACTGTAGATGTCTCCTTGGCTTCGGACTCGGTGGAGCGTGTTGTCGAAGCAGGTCTCCTCGAAGTCGCTGATGTTGTGGGCTTTGCAGATGTGGTCTTGTCATCGTCGTCCTTGGTTGTAGTCGAGAAAGGTCGCGTTGCTACGGCCGGTGGAACCAGCGTTTTTGGGGCATCGGTTGTAACAGCTACGATTCTGGTGGGGCGAGTGTTGGGCACCGTGACTATCTCGATGACTGTCTCGACTGCAACGTCGTCCTCCTCTTGTCGGCCGCGTTGACGGCGCACAAGGCGCGCGTGTCCATGCTGTTGCGCCATGGTGTTTGGAGTTTCGAATACCGTCAGTTCCAGGCGTAAAGTCTGCGTAGTTGCGGATCCTTCGGTCAAGGTTGTTGTGGGTGTTGTGAATCGAGGTCCAGCGCTATGTCTCCTCTTTTCGGTTTGATCTTGTAATTACGTAGTGTTGTGTACAAACGCAAAGGATCGTCAAATATTTACTACAGCTGTGGCTCAAGGGAGGTCAGGCTGTGCAGGAAGGAATGTACGGTTGGCTCTGGCCTCGGCGCGTCGGCGTGCTGGAATGTTAATCGTAAACTAAGTACTAGACAAAAAGAGTGACTATTGTAGGTGAAGGAGTGTGATGCCGAAGGCGCGCTCAACGATACGAAGACGCACGACAGCCTGGCCGCAGAGAGGTCGGTCAGTGGAGGTGAAAGGACGACAGGTGCGAGAGGAGGAGCGACCCGTCCTCAGGCAGGGTAGGCGCGCAGGGTCGACGAACAAACGGCAGAGCAGCCAATCGCCCTTCGAAACGTTCGCGTGCCTTTAGATCGCGCCGCTTCAGAGTCTGTGCTGTCGTTCATCATTCCGTTATAGGGCCTAGCGGCGGCTTAGGGCCAGGTACACTCCGCGTCTGATTTGCTGACTGTTTGCAATTTCCCGGGGTGTTTATGAGCACAAGCTAGTTTTCATCTTCAGCCTCTCAATGGTGCAGCTGGCGGTGCGGGAGCCCCTGTGCGAAGCTTCTCGGCGTGTTTGAGGTTGCGAAGGCGTGGTGGAGGATTTTCACGGTCCGGAAAGACGGAAAGGTGGGTCATTCTACGTTCACCTCATGATGGCAGCACAGCGACCATATCCAATCCTCGCCACATTCCTGTTGCGGTTGATCGATCGCACCAGCCACGGGCCATGGTCGAAGTGAATGACGTGAGCCGGCGACCCGTAAGCCAGGAATTGCTTGCAGCGGTCAGATGTCGTTGCCTCGGAAGCATGCGGCCTTCTTAATTGAGCTACTAGATTAAGCTGGGATAGACAAGTCGTAATTTCGGCAGACTCCAGTGTTCATCAAACAGGCAAACACAGTGCTTGGGGCAGTGCAAGAGAGTGTGACGTATGTACGGT
>JUDZ01008790.1:0-11928 GCA_000812845.1 Stagonosporopsis tanaceti | reverse complement strand
TCGCTAGCATACGGGTTGGGCGAGTCGCTAGCATATGGGTTCGGCGAGCTGTACGCGTGCTTGTGTGGTATTGTCGCGGCATCCTTTCGGTGTGCTGGTGGTGGAGGGGGAAGATCAAAGTCCTCGTCTTCCACAGTCGGCTGCATGGCGCTCTGTCTCCGGCGCGAGTGGGCGTCGTCATACGAAGGAGAGGCCTCGATGTAGCTGTTGGGCCTGTACTCGACGGGTGAAGCCTGCTCCCGGATCCTCAAGTTGCTCCTGCTGGAGCGGAGCGGTGCAACATGGTAGGAGGGATCGTCGTATGGATCTTGTGAAAAGTGCTGCTCTGGCTCGAAGCTGTGCTGCGTCGGCACAGCAGGAGCCGAGTGTGCGTGCATGGCGTCTGATGGTCGGGCAGCACGGAGGTCCTCCTGCGACACGGCCCTGCCGTGTGCTGCGTCGGTCATGTGACGGGGCAGGGCGTCGACGGGCTTGACCTCGTATGGCTTCGGCGCGGCGTAGGACATGTCGAAGTTCTCGACGGGGTGTGCGAGACTGTGGTTCGAAGTGCGTGGGCTCGCAGCAACGGGCGATGCCTCTGGCACGGGGCGCCGGCTGGGGGCAGGATCCTGGGCGTGTCGCGGAGAGCCCAGCTCGCGCGGCCCCGCACGCACGCCTTGCAGGCCGCGGTGCTCTGGGGTGCTGGCCAGCGAGGGCGAGGCAGCGGTGGGGTCGATGGGCAGCGGGCGGCGCTTGATGGGGGCGCTCTCTCGGGCGCCGCGTGCGCCGCGCGGGCCGGACAGTGCTGGGCTGGTGGCTTCTGGCTGGGACGTGTCCCGCCTCTTCTCGGCGGCGGGCTTCTCAGCCTTGGGGCGGGTGTCGTAGTAGGTGAACTCGATGCGGATCTCGCCGGCATACTTGCCCTTGCAGTCGAGGGCGTGCCAGCCGTCGGACTGGCCGCCGCCGTGGTGGATGACGCCGTGGAGGTCGATGAAGGTGTCGCCGATCAGCTCCGTCTTGCGGTCGTCGTTGAAGACGGAGACCTTGATGCGGTGGTAGTCGGGCGAGTCGTGGACGGTGAAGCGGAGCTCCTGGTCCCTGGCTGTGTGAGCGGGCGTGTGCAGCATGCGGCGTCTACTCACCACCTCGGCGTCTGCCCGCCGCGCTTGTCCGTGTGTGTCTTCTTGGCCTCCTTGCCGAGGCGGGCGGCGCAGTACGGGTCCTGCTTGCCCATGGTGCGCTTGTTGGGCAGGTTGCGCGCGCGGTCGATGATGGCGACCAGCGTGCCGATGACGGGGCCGTCGACGGTCATGTCCGAGAAGATGCCCGCCGTGTGGGCGCCACCGAAGGCGGCCATGTTGAGTTTGGCGGCCATGGGCGCGCGGCGAGGGCGAGAGCGAGAGCGAGAGCGGGGGGGTGAGGCCGGGTCAGCGCGCGGTCGGGGTCAACGAGAGGCGGGCGTGGCGGTCGGCGGGGTGCATGCGCCGGGCACTGGCAGCGTGGTGTTGGTGGCCGTCGTGGGTGCAGCAGGGCGGACGCGGTGCAAAAGAGCGGCTGGCAGCGTGGCCGAGGGAGAGGGCGACGGCGACGGCGGCGGAGCGGGCGTGGGTCCTCGCGCTGCAGCAGACGGCGGGCGGGCGCCGTGTTTGTTATGTCTCGCAGCGGGCGTGGCTGGCATCGGATGACGCTACACCAACCTCGCGGCCGCCCCGCGCATCAGGCCCGCTTGCAGCCCACGGCGGCCCACCTGGCTCACGTACCTTGCAGCCCGGTTTCTAATCTGGACCTTCCCTGCGAACGCCCGACGGCCCTCGCCTTGCTGGCGGCCCTATCTGCCCTCGCCATCCCGAAGGCGCCGGCCAGCCCTGCTGCCGCGCCGCGCTGGGACGCGTCGGCCGTTCGTGGACGCGTGTGTACGGGCTCTCGTATCGCCGTGACGCGTAGAGAAGAACGCCTACAGTGTACACCCACAACGAGGCGCACCCATCCCTCATCAGCCTCTTGTCCAAGACCGCCGACCTCACCCCGCCAACCTCACAACCACCTGCATCCTGCACCCTCCCCTCTCCTCCTCAACATGTATTTGTTGTCCATACATACATACATACATACATACATATGTACATAGCTCACCTCGCCCACCACGTCCCACAATTACAAAACCCACCCACCTACATATTGTACACCGTGCACTCCCCAAGTACCTATTCCCCCATCCAATTTGTACATACATACAGTAGCTACATACCTACTTGTGTTGCAGGCAGGTAGTCAGGTATCCCAACCCGTTCTAGCGCCACGCAGCAGCAGCACCCATCGTACGACGCATCCCCAACACGTGCCCCGCCAAGCCCTGCTGTCCGCCCACACTACACTTGCACTGCACACTGCACCGGCGCGAATGGAATGGCTGGGTGACGTGAACAGCTGGTGCAAAGTGTCAGTGCGACGATGCGGAAATGTCAGTGCAAAAATGTCAGTGCGATGATGCGGAAATGTCACTGCGACATTCCGTCAGTGCGAACAGGGTGCTCCCAGCCTGTCGCGTGTTTTCTTTTTCCTTGGCACTGTACATGTTGGACTGTACATACTGTCTGTGTACAGACGCTCCGGTGGGTTTTCCGCCATACGGAGAGTAGATACACTACAGTACAGTACAGTGCCCCGTTGGGCGGAGAGAAGGTGGTGCAGCAAGGAGCGTTGGGCGTGACCGTCTATCCCAGTCCCAGTCCCAGTCCAGCACAGTCCAGCACAGTCCAGTATACTATTAGTCCAGCGGCATGACATAGCATAGCATAGCATGACATAGCATCGCATAGCATGGCATGGCATGGCATGCATGCATGCATGTGTTGTGTTGCTGTGCTGTGTTGTGTTGTGTTGTTTCCCCCCCAAAGCACGGTGCGCACCCGTCATCACCACGGCGGACTCGCCCTGTGCGCGGTGGAGTTTCTGTGGGTCGCGCAGACGTCATATTGGGTGTCTGTCTAATATCTATGCGCGACATCTCGTGTATGTATGCACGTGTGTGGTGTTGAGTGAGGCGAATTAGAGACGTTCGTACTGGGGCTGCTGTTGTGGCCGTCACGCGCGCGCGCGTACCATCCATCCAAGGTACAGACTGGTACAGTGGGCGGATGGAGATCACACCCTGCAAGCCCCTGGTATGTATGTGCATGGCAATGGAGTCTTTATTGAGTGTTTGTATAGGACGATGCAAATTTTATCGAGTGTTTGTTGTGTGCAAGTTTTTGGCTTGATCGATGGCTATCAGAGGTCCGATCTGAGGAGAGGAGCCTTTGGCATCATGGTATGATTATGACACCGCACAGGGAATGCCTGGCTGCAATTGCGACTACACTTCGAGTATTGGGATCGATGGATTGGCGACGTCAAGCACTCTTCGGTTCCTTAGCAACGCCGCGACAAGACTGAAGCCGAGACAGGCTCCGATCTCGTGCCTTCGTGGAGAGGGTGTGTCGGTCCAGTGTCTTGTTTTGGTCTTGCCTGTTGTCGCGATCGATGACTACCGATCTCGTCGCCCAGGACAACTACGAAGTGACGGATGCGCAGTCTTGTGTCTGATAAAGCAGAGTCGATACATCGATGTGAGACCAGAGCATGCCGGCATCGCCAGATAACGACTGGGATGCTCGATCCACTCCAACAGCAACATCTTCACCCTCGCCTCCTCAACACCCTCTGCGCCTCAGCAGGCTGATCCGGATCCCACCCGACCAAGCAATTCACCGTCTCGGCCCCAAGCCCCGGATCGTTGATCCGCGATCCAGCCGGCCTGCGAAACGCCCCCGTCAACTTGACATACGCATCCAGCGCCTCCACCACCGTCGCGCCCAACGCCATCGCCTTCTCCGCCCGCGCATGCGCATAGAACGTCAACAGCTCGCCCGCCTCCGCACTCAACCCCTGCTCCACCAACGCCCCCGCGCTGCGCTCCACCCACCCCACATCCGCAAACGACCCGTTCTCAAACCCGCGCAGCATCTCCTGCACCACGGGCAGAAACGCCCCCGGGTCCGAGCACGTGTAGTACAGCGCCTGCTTCCACACGCGGCCCGCGAAGCGCGTCGCCTCCTGGAGCTGGAAGTCCGGGTCGAGGAACGTCGACGCCGCGGCGGCGGTCAGGTAGCGGTGCTGGCCGTACTCGGGCGGGACCGTGTGCACGCCCAGCCACCAGGGGAGGAACGGCGCGGTGACGGACCCCGTGGGCGCGATCCACACGCGCAGCAGGTCGGGCGGCGTGGCGGCGTGCAGAGACACGACCTGCCCGTACCCGGCTTCGTCGTCGGCGATGCGGAAGTCGCGCACGCGGGCCATCAGGTCGCGTTCGCTGACGGGGGCCATGGCGCGCGTGGCGTCTTCGAGCGCAGCTTGCGACATGTACTTGTAGCCGCCGTTGCGGGCGGTGTAGTTGCCTGACGCGGTGCCGTAGGTTTTCCAGATGTTGAAGGGGACGGTCCCGTTGGGATTCCACCAGCCCTGGTCGACGGCGAAGGAGACGATGTTGGGCGAGCCCATGTAGTCGGTGCTGTTTGCAAAGTCGAGCGGGAAGTCCTCGATGTAGCCTGGATAGAGCACGCGCACGTCGTCCGCGCCGAGACGCTCAGCAGCCCACAGTTTGTGGCCCCCGGACATCTCCCACACGACCCAGCCCTCGTCCTGGTCGGCGATGAGATGGCTGTTGCCGCCGTAGTCGGCGTATCCGTACTCTGCGATCAGCTGGCCGATGACCTCCACGCCTTCGCGCGCGGTGCTTGCGCGCTCCATCACGGCGCGGGCGAGGTCGGAGTACTGCAGGCCAGTCTGGGGGTTGGGCGTCATGGCGATGAGGTCGTCTCTGTTCTGCGCCCAGACATCTCTGACGGCAACACCCTTCTCGTTCAAACCGCCGTTGGTCAGCGGGGCCGGGAAGCCTTCGTAGTCCGAGTATTCCATGGATATGTAGCGGAAGGTGTGAGCAGCCTGGGAGATATTGAGCCGTTGGCCAGGCATGGAAGCATCTTCCGTAACGCCGACCTCGACAGTTGCATTCGGAGGGTAGTCTTTCGCAGGGAAGATCTCGAGCCAGTGCGAAGACACTTCCTCGCCTGTGCCGCCGACCATCACGCTTCCATCTTCAGTTAGTGCTTTGCCGACGTAGAATGCGTAGCTGGCGGTGGTGACATCAGCCAAAAGGGCTAACAACGGGACGTTGCGTGACAGCATCGTGTTCGCACCGCAAGGGAACCAACGAGACAGAAAGACCGTGAGTGTGCACTGAGAGCAATGTCATGATTCTATCTCTCCGCAACTTATCGTCTGCCGAGAGTGGGGTTGAAGCCGTCCATCAGCCGCTTGCTCCATGCAGCTACGCCGAATCTCCGAGCGGCATATTGCGGGGAGTGTGGCCGATGAGGCTGTTGAGACTTTTACGTTATCGCAAGGACAGCTTGATTGCTGAACTTGTTGGCAAGGTGTACGTTCTCGTCATACCTGGAAGTCGTCTAAACGACATCATGGTTTGGCGGGGGTATTACCATGTTGGAGAATCCCACAATTAGTTGCTTAAAACAGCGCATCGGCTCGGAGATCTTGAGTCATACGTGATAGAATGGCCTGACGGCGCAGACCGACGATCAGGACGACAGTGATGTCGAGTGAGATTGGGGATGTGAGATCTTGCCGTGGTGGGGCAGTCACGTGATGCGCAGGTGTGACTCTCGCCCAACGCCGCACGAAGGATCCTGCCGCACGTTACATTCAGTAGCCAGAACGCATTCGTGACTCCTCAATGCTGTCGTTCCTATCGCACCTTCCACAAGCGGTTGGATGGAGACGGGAGGATGACGCTGAGGCTGACAGAGTGGATAACAGGCACCAGCGATTGAATCCGGTTGATGAGGAAGCGTATGTTGCAGATGCTCAAAGGTGATAGTTGGAAAAACTTAAGTAGGGAGTGCGCGAATGTCAGCTTCTGCAGGGTCCATTGACAACCATTCCCTCCACTCTTCAGCTTGTCTTTACCTTATCTAGATGACCATCATGTCTTCCAGCCAAGCTGCGACTTCGTCAACCCGCCAGCGGGTGAGAGAGCTGCTTCCTACTGTTTACCTTGGACGCTACGAGACAGGCTCGAAGAACAGTCTGACCGACGTAGCTGGAGTGTTGGTCTCGACGCAGTCGATCCACGATTCTGAGAGATACCCCAATGCGCCAGCAGGCTCCATCAACACTGGTGTCACTACGATTTTGCCGCGCAAAGACTGGTTCAACAAGGGCTGCTTTGCGGGCATTTTCCGCTTCAATGGCTCAGGAGAGCTGACTGGCTCGCATTGGATCGAAGAATCAGGTCTTCTGCACTCGCCTATTGTGCTTACTGGTAGCTTCGGTGTCGGCAACGCATACAACGGTATCTACGAGCACGGGATACGAGAGCATGCTGATGAGGTTGGCAAGGTGGGCTGGTTTCTGCTTCCTGTAGTTGGCGAAACGTTCGACGGCTTTCTGCATGATGTGTCTAAGTTCGCGGTGACATCACAGCATGTTGTCAAGGGCATCGATGAGGCGAGCAGCGAGCCTGTGCAGGAGGGCAACTGTGGTGGCGGCACAGGAATGATCTGTCACTGGTTCAAGGGTGGAACGGGATCCAGCAGCCGCCTTGTGCCTGCAGCAGAAGGGAAGACTTACACAATCGGCGCTCTTGTGCAGGCCAACTATGGACAGATGAGAGACTTCAAGATCGCAGGCGCACCAGTCGGTCGCTTGATCTACGAGGAGCAGCAGCGCCTGGCCCATGAGAACCCGAAGGATCCAGAGCTGATGGCGCAATCTTCCATGCTGTTCAAGATCAAGGAAGAGAAGGACAAGCAAGACGGAAGCATCATCGTTATTCTGGCCACAGACGCACCGCTTCATCCCACTCAGCTTCAGCGACTCGCAAAACGAGCGACCGTTGGTCTCGCGCGTGTTGGTGGCTGGGCATCCAATTCCTCCGGCGACATCTTCCTGGCGTTCTCGACAGCGAATGAAATAGGAGTCCAGGAGTACACGGCAACGACGCAGAAAGTTGATCCCTGGAAGCCAAACACCCGCAGTATCGACATGATCGATGACCAGACCATCAACGCGCTGTTCGAGGCCAGCGCGGACGCGGTGGAGGAAGCCATCTTGAACGCGGTGTTCAAAGCCGAGGACATGGAGGGCAACGGGAACAGGATTGACGCGCTGAACTTGGACAAAGTAAAGGAGTTGATGGGAAAATACCTGTAACTCTTGTCTGATGGTAGCAACCAACAAGGCCACCGCAGCCTGGCGCAAGATGCGTGACTACAACCCATTTCAGCTAACCTAGCTTGCTGTAGTTCGCAGCTAGCCGTTGAGTATGATCGGCAAGGGCGCTAGAGAGCGGGTACAATGTCAAATCGCCTTCAAGGAGGGCGTCGATGCACGCACAGCCACGATCCGAGGAGCGTGCAGTACATAGATCGACGATAGTATAACCCGATTGCTGCGTATGCGATTTCAGAACTTCCTATTGACGGGTTGATCTCCACATCTCGACATGGTGTGTTCCACACCAGCGCCAACCGCGAACTCAAAGTCGACATGACATGTTCAGAGCGCGCGTCGCCATCAGTACTACGTCAATAAGATCACATTTTGTCATATGACCTTGCACGCCATCTCCGTCTTTATTGAGGCACTCCTGATGCAGATACCCATCTAGTGTATGTACAACGCGCATCGGGTGCATGCGTCCGGCGAAAAGTACCGGTGAGATGCGCTAGCACTCACAAAAGACGCCCTCGTCAGTTGCTGCTGATATTGATTAACAACAATACCAATACTCGAGATTCCAAGTAGACAGAATTATAGAGCTACCTTCTCTCTACAGTTCCGTGTTTTTAATAGAATTTCCAGAGCACTGCTGTTGAGTGCTGTTGTAGCAAAGATGGAGACTCTGTTGGTGTTCCTCGACTTTACTGCGGTTTGGAGTGCGGGTTTTTTGGCACCCCCGTGGCTAGCTAGTCGGCTGCTTTGGACGAATTTGAAATGCGGGTGAGGCTGAGCAAGATGCTGCGATCCAAGGCAGAGTCTCGGATATACAGCCAACATGAACGAGCTGCGCTGCGACAGCTGTGTGAAGGGCTCGTCTCAGAAACGAAGGTGGAAGATCTAGACCCCCTGAGGCCCGTGCGGCGGCGCAGAAGCCAGGGTCCAGACTCTCGTCCCTGTGTGAGGAAGCGCATGGCAATCTCAAATGCGATGCTCTCCAAGCATTTGCAGCAGGAAGAGATGTGTTCGCATGCGCTCAAGCAAGTCTGTTGGAGCTGCGATGTTGCAACACGAGACGGTTCCCCGCGGAGCTGATGAAAGAGAAGCACCGAAGCCGTGAGGGTGTTAAATTAGACAGGCGAATCGCATTCTCAATCATATGAAACATTGCCATGGGTGTCAAATGCGGGTTAGCTGATGGACGAACATCGAGATGCTGCTTGGCTGCAACGAATGGGGTCTTTCAGGGCGACCGCGCCAGTCCAGACCGTTGTTTAAGCGTTCGCGATCCTCGCCACGTATTCGATTGGTACAACTTCAAGTTCCATCGGCGTGGAAGACCTGCAAAGGGCCGTTTGATTACTCTCTCATGTCCCGCATCCAAGTGGGTGTGACCAAGACTTGCGGCCGAACGCGCTTGGAGAACAATCGCGAACCACAAAGGGGATCGAAATGGTCATGAATCGACAGTGCCACTTGACGGTCTTTGATATAAACACGCAGGCCCTGCGGAGAAGCGTCTCCGGCCACAGATGAGCATTGGCGATCAATAGCTTCTAGTCGAAATTCGGGGGTTTGGGCCGAGACTGTCTGCGCGTGCACCAGCTGCTTCTTCTGACAGCCGCCCTGTGCCTGCAGAGTCTGGAGCCAGCCACGCCGGCGCACCTGCCCCGTCAAGTTCTGGTAGCGCAAGGCTGGCGGGTGCGAAAACGATCAATTGCAGACTCGATACATGGCAAAGCTGACACGCCGACTGCGTACGCAGCTGGTGTCGCGGTGCGTAGATAGATTTTCTAAGGTCTCCGCACCGGCACCCGGCATGTCGCTAGCGTGCGTCAGAGCTGCGCGACAATGGTCTGATTCGCTCTGTTCAGTTTCCCGAGCAGCCATCACGATCGATTGCTTGGGAGGTGGACGGAGTCTCGACTGCACATCATGCAGCCTTCAGCTACTCCCGCTCGCCAGAACCCTGCCCGGAACTTGCCAGCCCTGGGAAACAGTTCGCATTCCTCAAATATGCATACTTGCCCTCTACACACTCCAGAGCCTACCCCCCACGTCATTTTGCGATCATGGCGATCTCTTCTCCTCCAACCCCAACCTTAACCATGCCTGAATTGACCGAGGTTCTGGGGCGTATTGGCCTCTCAAGATACCTTCCCATCCTTTCTGATAACGGCTTCCACAACTGGGAGACTGTAGTTGACATTACCGAGGAGGATCTGACCACGTTGGACTTCAAGCTCGGCCATCGTCGAGCTCTGCAGCGAGAGATTGCTACCTGGCGCGGCGTACCACAAACCAACTCCTTGGACCTTGAGGCTGCTTCGCCTGAGCCTACTTCTTTATCAACATATGCTCTGGAGACACTAGCACGACAACAGTCTACCCCGCCGCCGCGGGAGAAAAGGAGATACAGACGCCACCCCAGGGCCGATCCCCTTGCGCCAAAGAAGCCCAAGACAGCCTGTACGTCTCGCCTCGATCGACACCCGTTTCAGAATTAATAAAACCATATAGACGTAAACTTTGCTGACCAGCTGCGGACTGACCCTCATGTCAGCCAGCTATCATTTGTGCTCATCGCTAGGGAGGTTGGCCGAAGATGGCAAGAGCTCCCGCCAGAGCAAAAGCGCGTCTGGGAGAGTAATGCCGCGCGAGCTATGCAGGAGTATGAGTCTAGTATGGACGAGTACAAGCAGACCGACGATTGGCGCAAGTATCAAGCGTACCTGAACGACTTCAAAGCACAGCAGGCCCAGGTCACCACCGGGAAGCGAAACCTTGGAGGCCGCACTTCGTCTCAGAGCACAAAAGAGCACTCACGAGCAAGCCCAGAGACATCAGAAAGCCCCGGGTCGTCGATCCCATCGTCGACTTCATCATATGGAACTGATGCTGAGGTGTGCCACAATGCCCTGACACTAGCATTCAACGAGTTGATTTCCTTGAGGGGAGAGATCCTGACCCAGGCCACACGACCATACGACCAAGATCACTTACCGCCAGAAGAGCTCACAAGGCGATCTATGTTTGCTTTCATCCGGGGAACAGGGTCGCTGCTGTTTATGTGGACCCCCCAGCAGGCTGAGGAGATCCTTGACCGCGTATATAGGCCCAAGGGCAAGATCAACGCCATGGATCTCGCTGAGTGCTTTACCATCGCTGCCATGGGCGCGCACTATGACATGGAGTGCTTTCCAGACCGTATTAGAAAAGTTCTCTATGCATCTGGTACACTCCATTTTCACGAACAGACTGCAAGGACTGATTATCTACGTACGATGCGTCTGCTCTTGTCCATGTCTTTCTACGCTCTGCTTGAGAAGCATATGAGTGCAAGATACTTGATTGGTATGTACCAAGACATTTCTGCGGGACTAGTTAGCTGACTTCTTACAGCTGCCGGCTTGCAAATTGCACGTTGGAAGTGCCCGCCCATGCATCGCACGGTGGCTGGGGCAATGGACGAGAACTGGCGCAAGATCTATCGCAGTCTGATCTTCATGGACTGCTGGCTTGCATACACGCTAGGCTACAACGCAGAAGCCACTCCGCAAGACGTTGCAGTACGCGTGAGCCCCCATGGTGACCATAGCGTATCTGACCACAAACAGATCGCGTGCACTCCTGGCCGCCTGGGTTCAGACACGATTGACGAGCTCATTCATACACAGACCAGCAAGATCAGCCTGATTGCAGCCGAGATCGCAAAGACCCTGGCAGCACCTGAGTTTGCAACCCGCGAGAACGTGGATATGCTGACGCAGAAGCTGGAGACTTGGCGCCTTGAAGTGCCGCTGATTCTGCAACTACCGACACTTACTTCGATGGCGCCATCCGATCTCTCGCTCTACCAAAGACGAGCGATCCTCATGGTTCATGTAAGTACTGAACTGCACTCCACGTGACCATCAGCTGACGGGATCAGATTATGTACTTGGGCGCTGTGATCCTGATATACCGCCAATTGCTTGTAGCGACTGCAGAGGGACAGCTTACAGACGGCGCGTCGAGCAGTCTCTCCTTCTCCGGCCATGATGCGCGTCGCTTCCGCAACGAGTGTGCCATAGCAGGCCAGACCATAGCCCGTATCCTACGGCTGATAGCCTTCGATGGGACATTGACCAGGCGTTGTTGGCTGATCATGTAAGTCATCAAGTCTCGAAAACGTCTCGGCGCTACAGTCCACTAACGTGTGCGACAGCTATTGGGCATTCACAGCTGCTATCGTCCTCCTTCACAGTGTTTCGACCAAACTGCTCGACGGCCAGGCAGACGGCGTCGACAACGACCTGGGCTTCGCCAAAGAGTGCATGGACATGCTCGAGCCGTGCCGGAGCGTCGAGCCCATTGCAGCCAAGTACCTCGACACCCTCTGCCCGATATTCGACGCCCTCCGCGACGTGCACCAACGCATAATCGGCCGCGCAAAAACCAGCATCTTCTCCCTCCTGCAAGCGGACCCCAGCCAGATGAGCCCTCCACTGGCCGTGTCCAAGATGGAAATGGGCCCCATCTCGGAGAAGCTGTCGCTGCTGCTGACCGATCCGTTTGGCCGCAAGCAAAACTTTACGGGCGATGGGAGCATGAGGCGTCTGCTGAATGCCGACGGGTCTTGCTCGGTGTTTTGGTGGAAATGAAGGACACGAAGTACATGAGGCGTTTTTTTTT
>JUDZ01008789.1:0-11893 GCA_000812845.1 Stagonosporopsis tanaceti | reverse complement strand
CTATAAAATTGGCATTATGCACTTGCTTGGATTGTCAAGACCGTCGAGTGTCGAAGTTCTATTCTTTGGGGCCTTACAGCCATACACACAGTCCGGTGTTTGCACCCACACTATATTCCTCTCATATTAACAATAGCTCGCTCACGAGCACAGAACAAAGTACATTACACGAAGTAGAAATAGTAAGCTTGACTCAATAACGGGAAGCCATCCACCCACCAGTCTATCGTAACCAAGCTGAACCAGATGTGAACAAAACGCCGGGTTGTTATATTTCAGAAACTCCGTGTGTAGTCGTAGCGCCAGCCGTAGACTAAGAAAAGCGCCGCCTTTGGGTACGTGCAAACGCAATAATGTTTTGCAAAGTACTATAACGAAGTCAATCATCAACGACGGCATTTTGGTGTAGGCAAAGATGCTGTGTGCTCAAGGCTCACTTCTTCTGCTGTGTTGGGGGAGCAGATGCACCAGCACCAGGCTCGAGTGTATGCTCGTGGTTATCGCATCGAAGGACTTTGCCACCCTCTTCTTGGGAGCACACCTGGCTGTTCTGAACCCACTTATCGTTCATGATCTCTTCGAGGGTGGCACGCTTCTTCGGGTCGACCTCAAGCATCCTGCCAATAATGTGCCTGCTCTCTCGCGGCAGCAAACGTAACAAGCGCCATGGTCCCTTAATCACCTGGGGCTGTTGCTGGGTTTGGCTGCTTGCCGCTACTGACGCACCGTTAGAATGCTGTCCCTCACCAGAAGGATGTCGCGATGCCGGCGCAGACTGGATGCCAGTTCGGTGTTCGTCAGTGGCATGTTGAAGATCAGCGGACGATTTGGAAGGACCAGTAATGGACCTTGGGCCGTCGTTGGGTGGGGAGACGAAGAGTTTATACGAGTTGTCCGAGATTCGAGGTGCCTTCCATGGGAATCGACGCAGAGTCATACAACAGAAAATGATGGCGAGCGACCAGATGTCCGTAGGCTGTGGGTCATACTTGGAAAGGTCGTAGACCTCAGGAGCCAGATAAGGATCAGAACCAACGATGCCTGTTTTACGTCAGATAGTTGTAACGGTATGCGAAAATACTGTACTCACCACTTGCGAGAACAACGTCGTTCTCAAACGGATATCTGAAAACCGCTGCACTGCCAAAGTCGATGATCTTCATGATGCCGTGCTCATTGACGACCACATTATCCAGCTTCAAGTCGCGATGAGCCAGGCCCATGCTATGCAGGTAGTGTACGCCATTCAAGATCTGCAGGGTGCAGCAAGTCATCTCCTCACGACTCATCTTGCCTGTCATGACAATGGCGAAGAGATCAAACGGTGCGTACTCCATCACAACGTAGTAGTTGCTCTTCTCATTCACCAAGTCCATGGTCTCGATAATGTTGCCGTGGTGAAGAGTCGATCCTATGCAGAACTCGGCAGTGACTTTCTTGTTGTAGTCACGTTCTGACTCGTAAGAATGCCTGGCACGGAATTGCTTCACAGCAAAGGTCACACCGTCACTGCTACGCTTCATCAATCGGACGGAGCCTCCGGCACCGGAACCAAGAACCTTTCCAAATTTGCCGTATTTACTCTCAAGGCCATGGTCGTCTGCAAATGGGACACTGGCCGTTCCGTTAGTCATTGGTGGAGTCATGATGCCTGCTTTGCTGGCTCTGGCAGGTTTCTCGCGCTTGATGACCGGAGCAGGGTTCTTGTGCTCCTTCTTCTCCTTATCTTTGTCCTTGTGCTTGTGTCCAATTTTGAAGAACCGTTTCAGGTTGGACATTGAGTCGTGTCCATGCTTATGAGGCTTCGAGTCCGTCTCCGTATCTGAGCTGTACCGGCTTCCAGGCCGTCCACTGCCACCGAAAATGCTGGCCCTGCTGCTGCCGCCATCCTCCTTGTCCGAAACGGCGCCCTTAGATCTGGGCAGTGTGGTAGTGGAGGAGGACGCGGATTGGTTTCGACGACTGCGACCGTCACGGCCACCAAAGATGAAGCGCGCATCTAGGCCGTCGAGGTTCTTTGGCTGAGGCGCACGTTTCGAGCGCGAGTACGGGTCGTGTTGATCGCCTTGAGGTGTAAAAGGCCGACCGATTGACGTAGGTGTGGATGTCCCGGGAGAATGATATCCAGGAGTGCGATCTCCACCCGATCCGGAAGGACTAGCATCGCGTGAAGCTGGCAGGGAATCACCGGCCGGGCCGACCGTGAACGACGGTCCGTGTCTGGGGAGTGGCTGTACAACATCGGGCTCTAATACTGATGAAGGTCGGCTCCGCGGAGCTGGGTGTGGGGAACTAGGAGCTGCTACGTGCTGGTTTACTGACGAATCCATTGACGTTGGCGGCGGCTCATGCGGAGGGGAAATCTGGGGAGTCATCATAGCGGGGTCGCTCGGTCGCTTCCTGTGATCGATAGTAGCTGTGGGCCTCTCATCGCGAGAAGATGTGCCGGCTGGTGTCAATGGTGGTGATTGTACGACTTGGCCGAGCGATGAGCGATGTTGAGAGGATTGACCCGAGGGAGTGCGCGAGGCCGGCGTGGGAGATGGCGCCTGATTGTATTAGCGGTACGTTCGACGTCAGCATAGATTGTCTGCTCACTCGTGAAGGCGGTAGCGACACAGGCTCGAAAGAGAAGTTCTCCATACGCTTCGCTTGAAAGCGCGACTGCTGCAATGTGGAAGACAAATTGCGCAGCTCCTGCTCGGCCTGGGGGCTCAATGGCTCTTTTGACGCCGTCTCACCTGCGCCGGTAAGACCAGTCACATGCTGAAGGGCGCCCTCGGGCTCGATTTCTTGATTGACATCGCTGAAGCGGACGGATTGCGGCGCTTGCTCTGCGGCCGACGATGCCATGATGGAAAGTGATGGGTGTAGAAGGTCACTGCAAGGGCAGTCAGTTGCCGTGAGCCATGACGAGTGCGCAGCTCTGCTAGGTTGAGTAGCTTACACTAAAGAGAGATACGTGATCGACAAAATCGGACAAGCTGCACTTCGTCACCCGGTCACTTTGGCGCGATTCCGGGGCGAGTGGGGTCCACGGAGGATCCGGATGGACACTGGAGTAAAACCCAGCAAATTGCGATTGTGGGAGAGGAATAACGGAGGCGATTTGAGGATTGCTGGGTTACAAAGCACGCAACGTCGTCATGCTCTGGAAGTACTCGGGCCAAAGAGCTATGCCCCGCGCTACTGAGCGATCGCGTGCAGCGAGTGACGGATGGCCGGAAAAAGAACGATCGGTGGAATGGCTGGTACACGTGATTCGCGGCTTTGGTTGTGGAGGTGCTGCAATGGGCGCAGCAGCAGGGCGTCTGGTGCAAACAGAGAAAAAGGCGAGGCCTGGAGGGGCGTGGGTGAGATATCACAAGCCAGAAGGGGCGGGTTACTCTTTTTGCGCGCCGCTGCAGCCCGGATCAACACCTTGCTAGCTCAGCGTCACATCGAGAGCCTCAACGCCTCTGGCACTCTGGCACCGCACACAGTCCGTCACACCACCAGTCCGCCATCAGCCGCCTGTGATACCAGCTGCATCCTTCCTGCCCGTTCCGCGCGTGCAAGCAAGTGCCCCGACCGCTCATCTAAAGACCGTCACCGCCTGCTCCCGACCGTGCTGCTGCCGCCTACGAAAATCTCTGGCTTGTTGAATAGATCATTCAAGAGTTTTTCTACCCCTTTCAGCAAGAGCCGTTCCACCACCAGTCACTTACGCATCTCTTTTGGATAGTGCCTCGTACGTCCCGCAAAATGTTCAACTGGGCCAAGTCAGCGTGAGTGAACCCTTACCCGCGGCTCCCACATGCTACGCGCGACGCAACTGCATGACGTGCATGTATCCGTATGCTAACAGCCTGGCAGTTTGTCCGCTGTTGCCGGAACCGAGGAGCCCATCTACGGCCCCGAGGCTATCCAGCCGGTCGGAAAGAATGCAGGCGACCCTGCTTTCACCGAGCTGACCAAGGAGAACCTGAAATGGCAGGCGCTCAACTACACCAACGTCGAGACCCAGACCTTTTACTTCAACTCAGACGCTGGTCATATTGGCTTCTTCCAGGTCATCTACAACAACATCTTCGGTGCGCGCACAACGGTGCAGTTCAACACCAAGCTCTTCTACCCCAACAACGAGAAGCCCTTCCTCTGGTCTAGTGACCCACTGTCGAACCACGGCTTCGACGCGGGGCACTTCTCCTTCCACGCCGACGGCGTCTCCATTCAGCTGAGTGAAGATGGATCTGCATACACTATCAAGGCTGCGGTCAACAACAGCAGCCTGGTCAACGTAAAGTTTACCAGGACCGCTCCTGGCTTTCAGGGTGGAAAGAATGGAACGAGCACCTATGGAACAGACCCCAAGGAGCCTTGGGGTAGCATGCACCACCATTTCTGGCCCAGGTGCAGCGTTGACGGCTCTGTTATCACCAAAGAAGGTGAGATCAAAATCGACGGTAGGGGAATGTTCAGCCATGCTCTGCAGGGCATGAAGCCTCACCACGCTGGTAAGCAGACAACAACGCCTGGTACTCCAACTATGCTGACCTCCCACAGCCGCCCGTTGGAACTTTGCCAACTTCCAATCTCCCTCGTACTCTGCTATCCTTATGGAGTTCAAGACTCCTGCGTCCTACGGATCGACCTTCGTTCGTGTTAGTGGCATTGCTACGGACGGCAAGCTGCTTACTGCTGGCATCAACGGTGATGTCAAGCACCTCGAGACCAAGCAGGACTCGGACAACGACTGGCCCGAACCAACATCGGCAAGCTATCACTGGGTGGGCAAGACCGATGATGGTAAGGACATCACAGCGGAAGTCACCGGCTCGCTGGGCAACAAGTACGATCGTGTGGATGTTATGGCCGAGGTGCCGGGCTTCATTAAGACGATCGTGGCATCTGCTGCTGGCACAAAGCCCTATATCTACCAGTACGCGCCAAAGCTCACCATCAAGGTGCAAATTGGCGATGAGGTCAAGGAAGAGGAGGGCGTCCTTTTCACGGAGGCCACTTTCGTCTCGTGAGAGACTTACTGCACGAACCTATACCATCACGACCCCTAGCATTAATAGTAGAAAGCCAGGCCAGGAGCTTGAACCCTAATACAGATCATTTTCCATGTCTTCTTCGAGCATGTATCGTTTCCAGTCTTTGCAAATAGCGGTGTGTTCAACAGCCCGTTTGCGTTCAGCGTGACTTACCCCCTCCCGCCACACCAGCCCCACTTTCTTATCTGAGTTGTTTATCTTCACCTGACCGCGCGACGCGTTTCGCGACCTGGCTTGTGCACATTACATAGTGACCACTGACGCTACCAGATAGGTGCAGTCTCCACTCATCCAGCAGGACGATGGTGAACGAGCGTCCAAAGCAGCCCGGCGGCCTGATGCGCATCTTCGGCGGTGGCTCTCGGCCTCCAGCACCGTCGCAAACAGCGGCACCATCAGCATCTCGCGCAACCCATCTCGGTATTGGTCTCGGTAAGGGAGCTGCTGGCATAGGCGGTCTGGGAAAAGGCAAAGGTATAAAGCGGCATCAGTAAGTGACTGTCTTGCTCGAAATCTCATTTACTGAGTAATCAAGGAAAGTACAGCGCGATACCATCAAAGGTGTTACGAAAGGCGACATTAGGAGATTGGCTCGCAGAGGTGGTGTCAAGCGCCTGTCAGCGACGATCTACGACGAGATACGATCGGTCCTGAAAGCCCGACTGACCTCGGTAAGTACTCACTTGCCTTGCTGATAGATCCTTCTGCTGATGGCATCATCGATACTGCACGAAGTTGTCGCTGTCGTAGAGCACTCCGGCCGAAAGACTGTTACTGTCAGCGACATCATCTTCATTCTGAATCGGGTAAGAGTTCTCCAGTCGGACTGTCCAAACTCGGAGACTGACTCCCACGCAGAGGGGCCAACAGCTCTACGGTTTTGACCCCGATTTCATCAAACCGCGTCACTAATTCAAGCTCGAACGCGGCGTCATCGACCACCAGCGGGACTAAAAGTTATTGCACCCACCACAATAGGTGCTCACTTGCAAAACGCGAACCATCTCCCGAAGACAGAACCAAGACAATTGGTATCATTAGTATAACTCCTCGGATGCTAGGCGTATTGAAGTTCTGAGAAGAAGAATATGCCAGCCACAAGTTGCTTCGAACGGATACATAACAAGTGGCAAGGTCCAAAAAGGATGCCATTCAAAACGGCAAGGCTCAGATGTAGATCTTGTGGAGCTGGTTGGATAGGCATTCCGGCATTATAGGCGCAACATAGCACCGAGAATGAGATGAATCTTTCGTGTCAATCGTCCGGTTGTTCATGGCTTTATGTCTGAGAGGGCAAAGCGGCTTGGCCCGCCTACTGTAGCCCCACTAACACGTGCCCTCGAAATTCACTCCCGTTCCGACCTGTAATATCGCTCGAACCATTGCCCCTCCTGGACTCGCCCTTCCAGCCCACATCATCAAGATGGTGTACTACTTTACTTCAAACACAGTAACCCCTTCGGCATTCATCTATGTAGGCAAGGACAAGGTAGAGAGTCTGTTTCCCACAATACGCTCGAGCAACAGGAAAACCTGCTATGACCTACTCAGCGTCGAGTCGAGTCAAAGCTGACATGTTGTAGATGAAGAGCTCATCAAACACGGATGGGAGGAAGACGTCTGGTTCCACGTCGACAATCTTTCGTCGGCGCATATTTATCTCCGCATGCCGGAGGGCGAGAGCTGGGAGAAGATCAGCGAGCCGCTGTTGACCGATTGCGCGCAGTTGACCAAAGCGAACAGTATCGAGGGTGAGAAAAATCTCCTCATAGACTTTCGCGGCAAGCAGAGCCTGTGTTGATTTTTAATAGGTAACAAGAAGGACAACATCACAGTCATTTACACGCCATGGTCGAATTTGAAGAAAGATGGAAGTATGGCTGTAGGACAAGTTGGGTTTAAGGATAACAAGAAGGTTTGTCATTATTGCTGTTTTGGGGTTTGATGGTTTCTGATGGTGGTCTGCACAGGTTAAGCGCATACATGTTGTCGCGCGTGAAAACCCTATTGTCAACCGACTTAACAAGACCAAGGCAGAGAAGTTCCCGGATCTGAGAGATGAGAAGGAGGCGAGATTGCGTGAGTTGAGGAAGAGAGATCAGGGCTCTCGGGATGCACGGGTAAGTGATGCTGTTGCCCTGTGTATTTCCTTTTGCATAGCACTCCTGTCCTTTCACCGGCCTCTCCTTTGCGACTGGTGCAAGGCTTCCCCTCTCTCTGTATTACGGAGCTTTCTAGAAAATCTCTCTAACACTAGCTGCAGCGAAAGGAAGAGGCCCGTATAGCCAAGGAGCGCAAGGAGCTTGCGTGGCAAAGGGATCACGCCTACGACGACATAATGTCGGAGGAGAACCTCGCTATGTCAAGCAACCAGGACCGCGAAGAGGACTTCCTCGACGACTTCATGTAGTGCCTTGGAATCTCCCTTCATCTACAGCGTCCTTATAGCAGGGTATGTAATGGATAGGCGTTCGGTAGCGGCATCGCTGGGTCTCAGATACTGGGAGGATCTCGCGTGGTCACAGATGGGATGCAGGTTCCCATGCTCTCATTCAACATTCGGATATTATGGTTGAATGCATCGTAGGCAGTGGTGCGAATTTCGAGGTCTTCACGAGTGCTGCTCTTGTCAACACCTGGTGATACACGTTGCAGCGCCTGTACTCACCGACTCCGCGTCTTCCCTCTTGCACGACCGCCTCTGTCCTGATGCCACCAGACAAACAAAAGATTCTTCAATATCTTGTGCTCCAACCCATTCTGCTTCGCAGCATATTGTAGAAACTCAATGGTGTTCGTGATCTTCTGCTGGTCGAAGTCGTCGACGGTACCTTTTCGGAAGGCTGCGCGGAGTCGGTCGCATAACGTGAAGCGCGCAGGCTTGGAGAACTGTATTGCCCTCAAGCTCTGGCGAAGAACGTGTCTGTAGGCGTGGACAATCGCTCTGTTCGGCATGGTGGAGAGAAACCATCAGGGTTGCTATGCGCTCAAGCATCGATTGGCTGGCTCAAGGCTTATGTAAGAGGGCCGAGGCGTATCGCCTCACTCAGCTGCAACCAACCACTTCCTCATCATCACAGTCACCCCGCCTGCTTTCGCTGCAACCGGGGCGTGTAGCACTCCGTAGACTCGTCTGAACTACTGCTGTCTTTCGCAGACATACTTGCGCCGTGCTGACCGCTAACCACCACAGACCCGCTTCATAGTTCGTAGACGCCACTCCCTTCTCTGTCGTTCCACCGCAGTACGGTTTATGGCCATCGTCGCTGGTTGTGAGAATGGCAAGAGTACATCATTTACGTCCGCAACAGCAGCAGGGTGTCAGCCGTACGTTGGCGCTTGACAAGACTCGAGCTGCTGTGAAGAAGAAGAAGCCCTATAAGATCGTTCTCGAAGCTGTTACCCAGGAGAAGAAGAAGCTACACTCTATTGTCCGTTACCGTCAGCCATGCCACGTGTTTGTAATTGAACTGACCTCTATCCAGCTGACATACGCCTCGAATGCGCCCAAAGGTTTTGGCTTCGTTCCAGCAGGGCATCCAGAGATTACCGAGTGGTGCAAGGAGCAATGTCGCCAACGAAACCTCGATGTGCATGTTGTCTCGGTCAGTAGCGTCAGCAACAAATAGGATCGTGTACTGACGGTGTAGTAGGCAAAGCCGAAGAATAAGACCCACGCAGACCCCGAGAAGCTCTCCCATCATGTCCACCGCATTGGGCACCATTTCCCTCTAGAAATTATCAAGCTTGCTTGCAGCAAATTCGGATATGAATACGATGAAGAGTCTGGTCTACGCAAGACCAGGGTCAGCGACAGAGAGAATTGGATTCAGCAACAGATGGAGAGCTATGCATCGAGACGGGCTCTGCATGGCCACCCAGCGACTAAGGAGGGCACAAAGGATCACATCAGCGGCGCTGTCCGTGAAATGTTTCCCAAGATCCCCGAAGCAGACCTGTCGTCTATCGTCAATCATGCTTTCGAAGAGGTAAACTACTGCTTCACGTTCATGAAATACTTGTAAACTCACAGCTAAACAGGGTACGAACCGAGTAGGTAACGCAAAAGAGCTTCCCCTGGCACGCCGAGTCCAACTTGCCGTTGTTGCTCACATTCGTCACACATACACAGACTATGACAGGATGCTCAAGACTGGCACGTGGATGGAAGCACGTCAGAAGGTCGAGCACGTTTCCCTTGCCAAACTCAAGGAGTGGCGAGACGAGACTGGTGAGCAAAGTAATGAGATTGAAGATACGTTCCGTGAGGTTATTGTCCTTGACGATGAAGAAGAAGAGGAGGCCAGTTCTGGTGCAAATACGCCTGATGAGCGCGAGCAGTCCATGGAGATAGTATCTAACCGAGTGTACGCCCGAGATATACAGCTCGAGCGACATTCCCAACATTCGCTCGCCAGCAACCATCAGCGGAGGCGAGGACATGGACGAACGATCTTTGTCCATCCATACTCTCCGCCTCCAGCATCCCAATCACACAATGCAACAACCCGTGTGGCTCGTCCCCAACAGGAGCCGGCTCGATATGAGCCTTACTCTGCCCACAGGAGGTCAGCAATCGCATCGTAAGTGGTCTTGCTCAGCAGTGAAAATACCCTTCAAGGTTAATGCGCATTTTAGAACGACACCGGCTCAGCCCGAGTTAAGAAGAGCGCCGAATTATATGCGCGATTCTGACGGGCGACTTTATGAAGTGAGTTTTAGCAAAACGCTCCAACAGAGCTCGACACCACAACCAACCCTCGGGATCTGCTAGTGTACTGACTTCTACAGCTACTTCCTATTGATGGTGCTCCTCCCAGGGTAGAGTATGAACCATTCTACCATACTGTACCTCGTCATGTACAACAGGGTAGCGTCCAGTCCTCACCTCGTATTGATGCACTTTCCAACAGGCCGCCGCCGCCGCCACCTAGGCGTATATCTGAACATGAGACTGTCTTGCCGTCTGTCGAGCATGAGACAGTTGATCTAGTGTCTCCTCCGCGCGCAGTCAACGAGCGTTGTCCTCTTTCTGACCGCAATGGCATGCAAAGGGAGTATAATAATATGCAGTCATCAAAGCGAACAGCATACCCTGCAGTCTCACAGCCTCTCACCAGGCAACCCGAAGCATTTGCCCAACGGAGAAAGCCGTCTCTATATGAGCAGCGTGCCCACCCGGGATATGAACCGAATCGAGCAGCTGCGTATTCCCACGCACAAGAATATATACCCATGGAAGTGCGCAGCCGGCACAAAGCGCATCCATCACAAGAAGCCATTGATCTAACTTCTAGTCCTCGAAGGCCACCTTTTAGCAACACTGGTACTCTGCCGACGGCTCCACAGGGATATCCAGCTGCTGGTGCAAGTAATTATGCCTACGCTCAAGAAATGCCCCGTCGCTCACCGGTGAGGATCGACTACCATGGACATCCTGACGGAGCGCGATCCAATGCATATGTGTCCGAACAGGACAGGATGTACCACAGGCGCGCTCCACCAGCACATGAATATGTCCCTCTCAGAAGATGACCTTTGCATCTGCTTTTCCAATGGCAACGTACTCGACCTCTGCAGGACGTAATGACCCCAAACGGGTACATACTGCCACGAGACTAGTATGTACGAGTCTGGAAGTTCCTTTGGCGTTCTCTTTTACAAGCGATACCCCTTTCCTTCGGTTCCTGTTGCATTTCTGGAGTTTCGGATATCCCGCAAGGGATATTAGCATTGGCAGCGTACTTTCCTGGCCTTCGGGCGACTTTTTTGCGATCTTACAATCGCAAGCTGTTGTGCTATAGATTTGAGCTCTCGAGGTTATGGTTGCTACGAGTAGGAGAACATGACAACCAGGAGACTTATGGAGGCCACAGGAGCCTACCAATTGATGATATGCAAATGGTCGAACGATGGTTGCCAATAGGGCTGCGGCTCAAATTCAAATGTTTATCAGATGCACCGCACAGATGTTACACCTGTGGACCACATTTGAGCCGTGCAATAACAGTCACATCCTTATGACCACAACATACGGTCCAGCCCTACAATCGTTCACGAGCCGCTTGCACTGTGACCCTGATGTGCCGCTTGAAATCTATGGTGATCGGACTTGGCGCTAAACCGTTTAGCAGACAAAACTGACCTCACCACTTCCGCTACGTCATCCTTTTTGCATGTCAAGTCCGATCAATGCAACCAACACTAATTGCTAGATCAACATGGGATTTCCATCTTTCTCAATCTTTCTCGGCTTCTCACTATCTCGCAAGCGCCATTCTTGGTCGCCTTGATTCCACAGTTTCCAAGCAACAACAACAACAATGTTGTTCAGATCACGAAAGAAGAATGACTGGGTGCCTGAGGTTGGGGGTCCAGCAGCAGATGGCAAGCCGTTCGAGTCGAACCCCGTACCGGTCGGGTTTTGGCACCCCTCTCTGCGGAAGGTACGGCACCGTGTCTTCCGGGAATGGGCTGTGACTACAGCCTTTCTAATGGCATTTATCCTTGCCATACTGTCGATATACTGGGGCGTGTTCTACCAAGTTGAGAATCGACTCAGCCATCTGCTCGTTTATGTGGTTGATATGGACGGCGCTGCACCTTACGACAACACCGGCAATGCACCGTTTGTTGGACCTACGATAACGCAGCTGGTGCAAGAGCAGCTGTCTTCCGATATGCCGACGCTGGGATGGGGGATCCGAAGTGGTGCAGACTTTAACAACGATGTGTTGGAGGTGCGGCAAGCCATTTACAATTGGGACGCCTGGGCCGCCATCATCATCAATCCCAATGCATCAGCGCTGTTGTACGAGGCGGTTGCAACCGGCAACTCTTCATACGACCCCCTT
>JUDZ01008788.1:0-11873 GCA_000812845.1 Stagonosporopsis tanaceti | reverse complement strand
CTGGTTGTGGCCGCTGTTGCCTCCGCCGTAGCTTCCAGAGGATTGGTTGTTATTGCCATAACTGTTTCCGCCGTATGATTCCTCCTGGCGCCCTCCGCTGTGGCCACCAGAGGGTCGATCGTTGTCACCGTAGTTGTTCCCGCCGCTTGGACGGCCGCCGTACGAGTCGTCCTGGCGGCCTCCACCGGAGCCACCGCTGGGCCGATCGTTTCCGTAGCCTCCGCTTCCACCTCCGCTGCCACCGTACCCTTCTTGACGGCCACCGCCATAACCGCTCTCCTGGCGCCTGTCGTCGCCATAGTCTTGTCCAGAAGACCCACCACCACCGTATCCTCCCTCCTGACGGCCGCCACCATAACTTCCTTCCTGACGACCTCCACCTTCCTGGCGGCCACCGCCATACCCTCCTTCCTGGCGTCCGCTGCCATGGCCCTCTTGGCGGCGCTCATCATCGCCTCCGTATCCTCCGTTTCCTCCCCCGCCGTAGCCTTCATTGCGGCGCTCGCCGCCACCGTAGGAGTCGTTGTAGGACATTTTAGGTGCTTGGATGCTAGACACTATCAGCCAGTCACTCGTGAAAGAGATCTCGGGACGATTATCGAGCGCTGTGGTGGGGTAGGTTGGAGGGGTAGGGACAGCGGGGTACTCTTGTTCAGACTCGGACGCATCGACCCTTGACTTGCTGCTGCTGGGTTTGCGATAGCGGGGGTTCACTTACTTTATGAGGTATGCAGTTGGATTTGTGAACTGTGGGTTCGATTTCAAGATCAATTGAGCTGCAAGAATGTGTGTCTTTAAAGGTTCAATGAGGATGATGTGTCGACCCCACATGAGCTTAAGCCCCTAATGACGTAAACCCTAGCACGCGGCGCGATTGGTTCCAGAACGATCGACTGCCTACGGAGCAGTAAGCACTACATTGCTGGGCAAACACGCTGAATGAATCAGTTGTGGGTGTTGTAGCCAACTTAGTGATCTATTGCCCCCCAAAAGATCGCTCAAAAGAAACAAGCTTCTTCGTACAATGCCTTGTTGTGCTCCTCGGTTTCTTGAATCGGACGTTCACAATGGAGCTTGACAATTGACTGCGTCGTGCAGTTGGGCGAAGCTCGCGCTGAAAAGAAATCTACAGTCCGTTGAGGCTGGGAGAAGATGCTATGCCATTGAGCAGAGCGTTGTCAAAGGCAGGACATCAATTCGTAACACTTTCAGAGCAATCTAACAATTCACGGACGTAGGCAATCAAGGTTTGAATAGTTCGAAATTATATTCATTCAAGCAGCCCTGACAGGCGCATTCACTACATTATCATGTTACATCATGTACCCATCATACGCATTTAAGCGAACTGAATCTGCTTCTCATCCGCGTGTTGGGAGTGGACGCCAACAGTGCGGTCGTCGTGAACACTCTCCCTGCGCAGAGTAGGGTCCTTGTCGTAGTCTTGGTCAAGAGCGTTCATCTCATCCTCAGTCTCGTTGAGGTGGTGGAACAAGATCCAGATCAAGCAACCGGCAATGAAGGAAGCGACAGCCAGACCGCAGAACATCCACATGATCGCGGGGTCGTACAGAAGGGGGTTGAGCGCCTCGGAAATGGCGGATCCGAACGCGTTGGTGAGCAGGTACATGGACTGGACGAAGGACTTCATGCTGGGCGGCGCCTTGGTGTAGGCGTACTCGAGACCAGTGACCGAAGCGAAAATCTCGGAGATACCAATGAGCATGTAGGCGCCGGTCTGGGTGGCAATGTGGATGTTGTTACCCTGGGCAACACCATTGACCTCGCTGGCTGAGCAGAGCGGGTGACCGTAGCAAGGACCAGCTTCGTAAATGTAGTGCTGGATGACAGCGGCGTAGACCATGGCAAGAGAGCCGATCCAAAAACCGGCGGTGATACGGTTGATGGGAGGGAAGTTGATCTTGTGCTTGCGGAGGAATGGGAAGAGGATTTGATCCATGACAGGCAGGAAGACGATGATGGAGATGGCATCGAAGTTCTGCATCAAATCATTCGGGATGCCGTGACCACTCATCTGGCCAGCCTGTGTGACGAAATTGTTGGAGAAATTTCCGTATACGACCCAGTAGATGGGGTAAAAGCAGAAGACTTTGCAAGCGATGAGGGCCCTCTTGACTTCGTCAACGAAGTGATCGTCCCAGAGAGTTGTGGGTGTCTTGCCGAGTCCAGCCTGGTGAGAAGGCTTCGCGCCATCCATGTTGCGAGCTTTGATCATCTGGCCGATGACACGGAAAGCGTTGGTGATGACAGAACCCTGCGGTGGGCGAACGATGTAGACCTTGCGACCGAGGACAAGGACGAGCGTACCGACGAAGAAGATGCACAAACACAGCAGGTAAGCGGACCAGAAGTCCGTATCGCGCTCCATGTAGGGAGTTGCAAGCAGAGATAGAGAACCAATGTTGATGCACTGAGTTTGTTAGCATGGGAAATGAAACCTGACAGTGCGCAGACTTACCCAGTAGAAAATCATGTAGATGCGAGAGATGGTGATGGCAGGGTCAATGATGACACGCTCGCCAGTCTTCTCGTCAGTACCAATGACCATCTGGCGACGCTTGTACTGATCGGCAATCAGGGGAGCGACGTTGGACTTGATACCACCAGTTCCAAGACCAATAACAATGATAGAAGCGATGAAACCACCGAGACCAGCGCCTCCCTGAAGAGCAACAGGGATCGAAGTCAAGGTGAGAATGAGAAGACCGACCATGTAGACACCGCAGAAGATGACGATGGTGTTGTACTTTCCGAGGTACTGATCAGCAATGATAGCACCAAGAATGGGTGTGACATAGCACCAGAACTGGAAGAAAGTGGAGAGACCAGTGGCTCCCTGGTGTCCCATGCCGAGAGCACCACGTCCTTCGCTGCCATCGAGCGGGCGCTGGATGTAGTTCTGGAAGATACCAGAGGCACCGTAGTAGGTGAAACGCTCGCACAGTTCGACAATGGCAACCAAGAAGGCGGACTTGGGTAGAGGCTCGCCGACCTTGCGCAGAGTGCGGAGCTCCTCAGCAGTGGGCCTGACGCCTCCGAGACCGTCGTCGACCTCGATATCACGGACCGATGGACCAGAGCTGACGCTCAGAGGCTTTTCGACGAAGTCCTTCTCGGTAATGCCAGCGCCAGCGACATTGTCGTTGTTCAAAGACAAGCCATTCAAGTGTGGGTGCTGGTCGGCCTCAGCCTGCTCGCGCTGCAGCTGGTGTGCACTGAGAGATCGTTAGCACACGCTCCTCGGAGGCGTGTCTGCGAAACATACGGGGTTTCCTGTGCAGTGGCCATGGCTGTGACGCTGTGTGATACAACCAAAGATCAAGTCGATCGATGGAGGAACAGAGTGAAGTTCGAAAAGACCGGACACCTGAGATCCAGCAAGCGGCTGCCCCCTCCATTTAACTCAGCGCATATCCTCTAGCATCCAGCCGGTATCCAGTAACCGACTACGCCGCAGACATTCGCTTCAGACCGAGGCCAAGGTCCCAAGCTCGGACAAGCACCGATGTAACGTCTTGATAGTGTCTGCACTAACCAATTCCGCGCAAACGTCCGGGGGTAAGAAAATCGAAGCCTTCGCGAAAGGCTTGAGCGCGCCACGATCCGCACCACTTCCGCTGTTCGATTCGCCACGTCTGCGAGCACCTTCCCGAAGCAGGTCGCGCGCCTGTCGATCTTACGTTCATGATTTCGAATGGCGTCGCTGCCGAAGTGCCGGGTCGACGGTGAGACCAAAGAGCGAGCGGCTTGATTATCTGCACGAAACCCCAGAATCCGTATTGGGTGAATGCGCATGTAACCAGCTATCATTGCGGCATGAATAGACGAGCAGTCACCACACCACGCCGCAAGTTGATAGATAGGAACACCCGGAGGAGAAGTCGCCTCCAATATCACACAGCGCCTGTGATACCCGCGGCGAGCCTCTGACTCCCCAACGCAGCATCCAGAGCCTCTTGCCGAGAAGAAATTTGCTTTGCCGAATCCACTCCGGATATCCCTCGGAGCCAGTAATCTCCCAGCCCGAGTGTCTGCAATTGCTGATGCAGGGGATTGTAGTCTCGGGCGCGCCCGAAGACAGTTCTCATCTCACCATGAAACTACACACCGGCGCTCGCTGACCGCGCATGTGTAGGGTGATGTACAGGCACCGTTCCACTGCCGGTCAGCTCACTGTCGACAGCACTCCACCGTCGCATCCCCGTCGCCACGTGCTTTGTCATACATATCACTCCACCAGGGCCCTACACTGCGCAGCGCACTGTGACTCCCAGAGCAGAGATTTGTATGTTTTGTAGACTATCCAGCGATATCGGCGTGTAGTGCATCCATTGTACGAGAAGAAATCTGGAGACAGCTGGTCTCGATTGCAATACAAAATGTGCACACGCCTCTACCAAAAAATAGTCGTGCTCGTGTCATGTCCATCAAGCATCGTATACCCATACGCAGTTATATCGTCGCCTCTCCTCGCCCTCCTCGTCATGCTTTCCCTCACGTCCGCAGCCTTACACCCCAGCCGCCCGCCGCCGTCTCCCCCCACCATCCACTGCCATCCCCTCGCACCCGGCCTCACGCCAGACACTTGTTCGTACCCGGCGGCAACACGACTATACTCGCTCCGGGCCCACAAAACCTCAACGCATATGGTAATGCCAAGCTTCTTCCTTTAACGGAAGGCTTACACAAGCTTTCTGGGCCCACGACATTTACCGCTAGCGTGCATTGAAATGCGCGGGCCCCGCTTGTCCCCGGCCTAATCCCGGCAGCCCTCCAGCGGCGTGGATTGGACGTCCAGGTTTGGTGCATGCTCAGCGCGATGCAGTGTGGATGCGAGGTTGGGTCGAGGGTGGAGACGGCGGTCGCCCTGCATGGCGAGATAAGGAAATGGGCTTCTGGAAGCAGGGAGGGGGGAGGGGGGCGAGGTGTTTGCGGCTTCCTCTACCTATCTCGAGGCAACGCAGTCAGCTCGACCGAAATGCCGCAGGCGCGAATATTGGCAGATCACAAGCCTTCGCTTACGCATCCGTGCCGGCGCGTGAGCTTAACTGGTAGCTGGTAAGCATTGACTCTGTACCGCGGCAGGAATCCACGAATGGTAGGTGTCAGGCTTGGAGACGCGAGATTGCGGACGGACATCAGCTTGTGGGGAACAGAGATAAGAACACGAAGAGAAAGAGTTGGAGGCTTATTAGGCGTGCTGCTTAATATCGAGGTCGCGTGTCCACAGTGACATGCAAATAATCTGCCACTCAGCCTGCTGAGGAGATGGATTGTAAGTCCTCAGCTGCCCTGACTTTGAGGGAGTACCTCACGGTGAGTTTTCACAGCTTTCTTAAAACAATCGCCTATCAAGAAGACTAGATTTCCCTTACCGTACGATGAGCTCGGTCTGCAGTCACCTGTAGACCTTCTGCCTACTACAGGCAGCGGAGACGGTGCATCGCCTTTTCAGCGACACGAGCGGCCGGCCAGGTGTTTGGATCAGATGATCCATGCGCTGTACGATCAGTGCTCAATGTGCTCATCTGGGCGCACCGCATGTATGACGTAGGCGCATTTCACAAACGGCAAGCATAGTTACCCCAAAGACACCAGATGTACAAAAGACGGCAACCGTGCCTCTTAAATTCGTTTCATCTACACTGCTACGGCCTTTGGTAACGCAGATGCCGTACACTCCCACCGCCCGCAGCCTGTCTTCAGACGCCTTAAAATCAGGATACCACCCACATAATGTAAAATATACAGACGGTAGGAAATGACACGCTAAGACGTGTAGGGGTTATCATGTTGGACCAGGTATTATCGTACAAAGCTAAAAAAAAAAACGAAAGAAGGAGTGAAGGAAACATGGGAGAAGTCTAGGCTGACGAGCCGTTGCTACCCTTGCAGGCCTTTTGTCCTGGCTCGCAGCACTGCTTTGCGCTTCCGCAGCTGTCTGGGCACTCAAGCAGACAAGCCTCCGGCTCGCCCTTGACACTGGGTGCCTTGGGGTTTGCAGCTTCGTCTTCTGAACCAGCGGCTGAGTGGTCGTGAGTCGCGTCAAGACAGAACTCGGGCTGAATGGTAGAGGAGTGGATGCCGTACTCATGGAGACACTCGCGGATCTGGCGGGCAAGAGTCATGTAGCGTGCGGAGCCCTGACCTTTGAAGTCAAAGTCAACCTGCACGTGGAGCGAAGCGATAAGCTTGGTGTCCGAGAGCTGCCAGACATGAAGGTGGTGGCATGAGATGATGCCGTCAAGATCCGTGATGTCCTCCTTGATCTCGTCGATAGAAAGATTCTCAGGAACAGCTTGGAGCAGAATGCGTGATGCTGCCTTGCAAAGCGGAATAGCCGACAGGAGAATGATGACGGTAATGACGAGAGAAACAAAAGGATCGGCATAGAACCTCCACGAGAAGTCGGTAAGCCAGATGAAGAGAGCAGTCGCAATAACACCGACGTTGCCAAGAGCGTCACCCAATACGTGGAGGAAGACACCACGCATGTTCAAGTCACCGTGAGAGTGTCCGTGTCCACCACCAGCCTTCTGGTCCTTAGGCTTCGCGTGATTGTGGCTCTCATGGTAATTCTTCTTAGGCGCGTGCGAGTGCGAGTGCGAATGGCCGTTGCTCTTGCCTAGAAGCGCGGTCTGTTCGTCTGGCTGCTCATCACCGCTCTCGCTGACGTCAGCGTCGTCCACGTCAATACGAGAAGACTCGATGATGCTGTTCCTGAAAGACGAGGGGTGCACATAGATCTCGTCGAGGGTGGAGTAGCCTTGAGATCCGGAACGAGCATGGCGGTGGCCGCGCTTGCCAGACGCCGACTTGCGGCGTGGTCGTGCAGTATGCTCGGAGCTGTTGTGTTCGTGGCCGTGCTCGTGTGCGTGATCGTGCACCTCGGTTCCATGCGCATGTCCCTCTTCAGCGTGAGAGTGTTCGTCGCCAGGGCCGTGAGAGTGACCGCCTGGCCCATGGCTGTGTCCGACATCGTGGAAGAGCACGAGACCAACGAGATTCGAAGCGAGACCAAGGGAACCGACGATGAGAACGAGCTTGGGCTGCGATACTTCTTGGGGTTCAACGAATCGCTGGATAGCCTCGAGGAAGATGGAAAGACACAGTGCGACCAGGAAGACACCGTTTACGAGAGCACCGAGGGTTTCGGCGCGTTGCCACTGTACGCTGTTAGTAGTGTTTCAGCACCAACACCACGTTGCTGCTCACCCCGTATGTGTATTTCTTCGAGTTGGTCTTCTCGTTTGCGACCTTGACTGCCCAGAGTCCGACAAGCAGTGATATAACATCGTTCAACTGCGCCAAATTTAGTAACAGCCCCTCTCAGTAGGTAGCCGAGTTGCCATACCATGTGGAACGAGTCGGCAACCAGGGCCAGCGAGTGCACCGCATATCCCACCACAAGCTCCAGTAGGAAGAAAGCCGAGTCAATACCCAGCAGGATCATGATGCGCGTGGACTTGGAGAGGCCCATGTTTGCGGTATCGTAGCGCGCTGGCTCGTGTGACGGTACTGTGCGGGTGTATGCAGGGCCGCTGTGGCCTGTGTCCTCGTGGAGAGCTCAGAGACAGTAGCAACGAGGCTCTTCGGGTCGTCGTGGGCGTGATGTGGCGGTGGGAAGTCAGATGTTGAGACAATTCGCATCTGGGGCGCGATGCACTGATGAGCGATCGCCCATAAATGAACGCTGGGTTAGCGCCACTTTCTGCCCGATTGCGTCAAGCTTCACGCCTTCCCCAATCCGCAATTACCCGTGCCCCGTCCAGCGGCGCACGCATCAACCTCGAAGAATGCACAGCGACTCAGCCAAGACGAATGGCCTGGCATTCCGTCCAGACTCGGTCATCTAACAAACTGTCCAACATGACCTCTCACCTGCCAAACTTCTTATGCCAACAGTTTCACAAGCTTGGTCAGCAGCGAGAGCAGCTCGCTCAGGCGTCCCTCGCACAAAAAATCAGTTTCTGCCGTCCAACGCTATCAAGTGGAGGTCGCCAGTCGTGTTATTAGGGGCCATTTGATCCATCAATAATCCAAGCTGGAGCCGCATCCGCGAGCAGATCCACAGGTTTGCTTTGCCAATTGCGGGCCTTTACCGTGCCGCCAAACGTCCAACGTCCAACGTCGTACAAATTGCTCTTTGCGGCCAAGACTTCACACAATATGTTTTTGAGGAGAGGGCTTGTTGTTTGACAAAAAAAAGTTGCCATCAAGTTTGGATCCCGCTTCGCAGGTCCTATTGGGGACGACCACTCGGAGATTTATCGACACAGATGCATACGCGATCCGGAAATAAATTCAATTCAGAACATTAGAGCCGGCGAGCTTCCCAGACTACCGTTCAGGATTCCTTTTCTTCTGCCGTGGACCTGGAACAATCTCACTTGCAGTGTGAAATTCTGTAGAGAAAGCCTGGACCGAGGCTCATCGCATGGCAAGCCGTTACTCCGCACCATCGTGATGGCGAAATAGTTGCCACCACCAATAGAACGTTCGGGCATCTTTGTAGCAGTCAGCCTGGAATCTGACAACACAGTCGACACTTTACAGCCCATTGGTAGGACAACTTCATCTGCACTCATTACCCATCAGAACCGTACACGAGTACACATCGCCTTCAAACCCATCACCACAAGCCCAGCCTTCTCCTCGCAAGAACGTCTCAAGCCCCTCGCCTAGAGCGAAACCCCACAGTAAAACTTCAATTTACCCACTTCCGTATCTCAAACAGGCAGTTCGAGGATTCACGTCCATCAAGGTGCTCAACTATTCGATCATAAGGGGCGAAACATCGGTCGTAGATCGAGAAACCAGATGGAAGGGGTTGGTTGTAAGGAGGAGCTCGTTTCTCCGCGCGATCGTCATGAAACACTATAAAACCCCATGTTGGTTATACGATTATTGCAGAACACAGCTCAATCTGACTCTGTCAGACTGATGCACATGCAGTATCGTGCGCTTTGTTTCTGCGAAAACAGCTTTGTTTGCTACGTGAGTTGTAGCCAACATAGGACTCTGTTATTCTTGGGGATGATCGCTCAAACAAAGTGAGCTCCTTCGTAGGTCCCCGAATAGCTAGCGTAATTCTTTCATCTTGCACGATCTTGACCCAGCCGGAGATACTGTACACATTAGGTATTAACGCCCACGTGTCTGTGCATACCCGCAAGTCGGGGGGACAGAGTGCCGGGCCCCAGTGATACGTGGAGGAAGATTGCGTTTGTGCCGCGCGATTATGTTCTGCATTTCTCCGCTTCGATCTCGCTACAACCTGCTCAGCTTCAGGCCACAGGAACAGTAGTATATTCAGTACGATTTGGTAATAGGGGTATGCAGTGATTCGCACGTGCACCGCTTCGTCATGTGAGCCGTGCAAGTATTCGAGATGATCAACCGGGTGAAGGTATAGATGTTAGTTAGTGTAAGAGCTCTGGGACTTTATTACTAATGTCTGTCAATGTAATGACGACTTGTGACGTGGATTTGTATGGCTAGGCTAACGTTAGACTATCACTAAGCTCATGTGGTTCACGATCAAGGTATGCAACAAGGAAGCCACCATCTCCATCTTCCCCGCAAGGGCAAGCGTTGCTCGTCCCAGAAGCACAAATTTCGAGGGCGACTCGGCGTGAGGACCGATAACAAGACAGCCATCGCACGCCCTCCTCCACACCTATCGGTCAAACCCCTAGTAGTCATTCTCGCGCCTCGAGCCACCATAGCCAGACTCCTCACGCTCGTTCCTGTTGGATCCGTACGAGTCCTGGTTGTCATTGTTGTAGCCCGACTTCTTCGAGCCGTAAGAGTCCTCGTTGTCATTGCCTCCGTAACCTGACTTCTTCGAGCCATAAGAGTCCTCGTTGTCGTTGCTTCCATAGCTCGACTTCTTCGACCCATAAGAATCCTCATTGTCATTGCTTCCGTAGCTTGACTTCTTCGAGCCGTAAGAATCCTCGTCATTGCCACTGTTGCCGTACCCACTGCTCTTCTTGGATCCATACGAGTCCTCATTGGACTCCTCTCCATATCCGCTCTTCTTCTTCGATCCATACGAATCCTCTCTATCCTCGTAGCTGCTCGACTTCTTACCCCCGCCAGACGAAAGATCCTCGCCGCTTCCGAATCGGCTCACTTTCTCGGCGCTAAACGAGCTGTTCTCGTCACCGCCATAGCCGGAGGTCTTCTTGCTCGAGTAGCTGTCGTTTTGGCTATCGTTCTTCGATCCGAACGCGCCGGACTGGTCGCCGAAGCTCTTGTGCCTCGAGCTATCGCTGGAGTCGATAGTGTCGTTGCTGTCGACGCCGAAGCCGGATTCTTTCCTCTGGCGGCCGTAGGAGTCGTCATCGTCTTTGCTGCGACCTACGCCGCTAGAGAAAGTGCTGGAGTCATTGCCGTAGCTAGACTTGCTGTTTGAGTAGGAGTCGTTGTTATCGTCTCCGTAGCTGCTGGACTTTTTGTTTGAGTAGGAGTTGTCATTGCGGTTGGAGGAGTTGTCTTCATCGCGGTCACGATTGCCATAACTGGAGCTGCGGTCCTCGCCGTAGGAGTTGTCGCGGTCGTTGTTGTAAGACATTCTGGATTGGATGCAGTATCTGCAAGGAAGAGTGGATACTTGGAGATTCCTGGTGGATTGAGACGAAAACTTGTGTCTTGGGATATCCTGATACCACGGACAATGCCCCCTTCTTATAGCTCGTTTTAAAACGGGTAAGCTACAAAGAAGCAGAATCAACTCCTATCCCAATCAAGTCTGTACTGCATCAGACCCCGCAGTTGGTGGAGTTGGACCCTATCTGCTAGACCCCTGTCAAGCTGAGCGTCATGTTTACTGCGCCACAGATTGCTCCAGAAGCACGGGGCGTCCTCCAGATTCGCGATGGTGCACCACGGCTTCGGCCATACTCACCACCAACAACAGCGCTGGCGAGTACTTATGCGTGCTGCGCCACAAGGCTCTACAACTTTTCACTCAAGCTTGATCATCTCTCGTGGCGAAGACCGCGGCCTTTTACTCGATTGCCGAAAGAAGACAGAATGTGCTCGCCATCATATCGAATCTGTCGCAATCTGTCGCGAGGCTGAGAGATCTTCAGGCCTTGAATCGGTGCGATATCACGATGTTGGTGGGGTAGATTCTCGCTTTCTCCGAGGAGCGAATGATGCTGTTGCGATCGAACACGGGACGGACGGGTTGGCCGGTACCTGTCACCCATCGCGCGAGCACGCAATAAACAGCGGTGACATGTGGGCCAACATCAAGGTCCAGAGGTTTTACAAAGTCGAGTGCAACAAGATGGGTCGTCAGTGACTGTTGCAGATGGAGTGGAATGTGTAACGGTCGAAACAAGCGTAGAGCCAAGCCTGATGAGCACAAGGGTGCATCGACCTAGTCGGCACCGTTTTTCCGTACAACACAACTAAGAACAAACCAAAATACTGTTAGCTCAGGGGTAGAGACATAGCAGAACTGTAACTCGTTTGGCACAGGTGAGATCTATGCCGACGCTTTCTCCCAAGATCGATCGTGCAAATGACACGAGCGACGTCGACTACGACCTGCCGGCATTGAATCAAAAGGACAGTTGATACCAATCGTCTAAATAGGAAAATCATGGTACGGCGCGGCCGATTTTCATTTGGGTCCATGAGTGAGCACGATCACGATGCGTACCAGGTACAGAAGCCCTCAAGACCGCTGCCCAAGAACCTTCAGTCGTTCACTGGACGGTGCGTCAAACGTATGTAATGGAAGAAGTGTAGGTCTTTGGCAGAAGGGATGATTAGGGGTACAAGGCCGCCATGCTTCTGTAAATCTCACGATGGGATATATGTCCGACACCCTCGTG
>JUDZ01008787.1:0-11858 GCA_000812845.1 Stagonosporopsis tanaceti | reverse complement strand
CCCCCCCCCGAGCCTAGCTAGCGGCACTAAAGCCTCCGTAGCCTCTGCTTCGCTGCACCAGCATCGCGTTGGCGCCGGACAATTTTCCAAGCAGGCCGCGCAACGACCGTGTAATAATAATAAATATTGCGTCTTTGTTGGTTTCGCGACCGCCTTGCTTTTGCGAACACCGAACCTGTCATGCTTCACGGCCATGGTGGTGCTGTGCTGTGCTGTGCTGCCGTTTTGTGCCTGCGCACGCCAGCGGCAGAACACGAGCGCGCCGGAAATGAGAAGAAAAACGACACACAAGCTTGCACTCATGCTCGTCACGGGTTGCAAGACGTTTCGCTGCGCAAACTCTGCGCGACTCTGCGCGACTCTGCACGCCTCTGCACGCCTCGACGCGACGCCCTGCTGATCGCACACGCGTCCAACGGCCGATCAGGCGTGTTGTGGTGTAGCGCCTCAACATGGTTGTCAAGTTTCAACGCTGCGGTACCGGCGTAATCTACCCATTTCACGCTGTCTTTGATCGTCACGGGAGCCAGTTTCATCCTACTGTACATACGTTGGTCTGGTCGTGCAGTCTGTAGTATATACATACACGGCTGCAGTGTCATGTTATCATTGAAGGCACCTTCCAAGCACAACTCAAGCTACGCCGTGGTAGAACCTCAGTCTCAAGTCAAGCACACCACACAGTTCGTAACAGAATCAAATCATATCTAGTTGAACAGAAAGCATGGCTATGTACATGAGTAGCCAACAGCAAAAGTATAGAGCTACCGTGACAGTAAATATTTCAAAAAGAAGTGAAGCTTGGGAGCCTGCCTTCGCTGGGCTGCTCTACCAAGACTGTGTGTGTGTCTGTGTGAATAGCGACCAGCGAGTCGCGCATCGTGTGCGGCGACTCGTCAAGGGCCAACGCGCTGGTTGGCGGCGCTCTTCTACACTCCGTACTGCCTCCTATACGGACAGCACGTGCATGTTCTCCTGATCCGGTGTCGCCGGAATATGGAACGGATTGAAGGCGATTGTCTTGCCTTTGTGCGCTGCCATTTGCAGCCCGACATCTCGCATGCGTTCTGCACCTCGCCCGGGAGGTGGCGGCCGCTTCTCTTTGGCGTTCTTGCGGTGCTGCTTTCGGTACAGCTGTTCTCTGCGGCGCTGCCTCTTCCTCTCGAGGCCGACCTGGATGTCGATTGCACGACGGACAGGCATGTCGTTGGTGCTGGTCTCTTCGTCGTCGTCATACTCGAGGGGATTGTGGCGCGCAGTAATGGGTGTTCGGGGCAGGGAGGCAGACACAGTCAGAGCTGGTCGCTCGCCAATACCACCAAACTTGATCGACAACTCAGAACGTTGTCTTGACGCCAGCATGTTGGCAGATCCGCGCCGTGAGGGTGGTGGTGACCGAAGGCGAACAGGAGCCGGGGAATGTGCTCTTACTGGCGATTTGCCGAACAGGGCGCGCGGAGGTGGAGGCGAACGATGGACAGCCTTCTTAGTAGGAGGGGGGGAACGGTGAACAGCCCTCTTTGTGGGCGGGGGTGAGCGATGTACTGTGCGCTTTGTGGGTGGAGGCGGCGACCGGTGCACAGCGCGCTTGGCTGGTAGAGGTGAGCGAGGTCGTTTGGGCGAGTGTGCAGGAGGCGAGCGCGGCTTCAAGGTATCTCTGCGACGTCCGCGTGGCACACCATCGATGAGATCCATTCGCCCGTGCATCATGAAGTAATTGTCGCTCTCCGAAGGATTCTCTACTTCATCCACTTCGTCTTCTTCGTCATCGTCAACTAGCTCAGGGTCCGAAGCTGGGAAGCTAGGATCGATATCCTGAGGAGCAGGCTTGTGCTTGGCTGCACGTCGGCGCTCGAGATTCGTTATGAAAGCTAGCTCCGCGGGCCTGTCCTCGTCGAGAGTTCCGCAGACGAAGTCGGTGCTGTCTGGCAGCTCCACGTTGGGTATGTGGATGTTTACCGGCTTCGACTTCTTGCGCTTGACCTTGGGGGCGGATGGACCGTCGGCACGCTCGCCCTTCATCCGCTCAAACATCTTGAATCCGTTCTTGCGGCTCTCTAAAGATCCAATGGAAGACTCCGAGACGGTGCGGTGGTTCTTGGGTCGAAGGTTGCCGATATGATCAATAGACGTGGCTGCAGTCGAGGCCCCAGGAGCCCACCAGTCGTAATCAGACCCCGCTTCGCTCTCATCGTCTGAGACTGCGAAACCCTCCTCATCGTCTGTCTGAAAGCCTTCATCGGTGATGTCGCTGTAAGCATCACTATCGTTGTCCTCATCTTCATCATCACCATCGTCATCGTCTTCATCGTCTGCTGCATCGTCCTCGTCATCCTCATCGTCTTCCAGGGCCTCTTCTTCGACTTCTTCGACCAGCTGACGCAGATTGTTCTCGATTCGAAGAGTGTCCCCGACGGTGAGACGGTTACGATGGCAGGTGACCTCTTGCGTCCATTCTTCGACCTCCTCTTCTGAACTCGCGAATTCGTGGAATCGGTAGGCTTCAGTGTGAGCAAGTTCTGAGTTCTGGCTCAAACGACGAGTGCGATCAACAAAAGGAACTTTACGGACGCTGATAGGGGAGTTGTTGCGGACTGTGGAATCAGAGTCGCGGTGGGCTCTCGGCGATTGCTTGGGGGATGCCGGTACCCGACGAGGTGGCGGCGCGGGACTGGCGGCACGGCGAGCAGTCTTTGGCTTCGGTGGCGCCTCGGTGGGGCCCTTTGCATGACAAGCGAACTTGATGGTGCAAGGACGCTTTATAGGCTCCTCAGCGGGTTGGGTCGTTGTGGGCTTTGCGCAGGCAAACTTGATCGTGCAGGCACGCTTGGGTGGTTCTTCGGTCGGTGGAGGTGTTGTTGGCTTTGCGGGTGCCTCAGCAGGTTTCTTTTCCTCCTTCTTGCCGCCACAGGCGAACATGATACGCCTTTTCCTGCCCAGTGTTGCCTCGACCCCTTGTTCGCCGGCAGGTGCCGGCAGCTTTGGTGCAGCTGCAGCATCGTTCTCCTGTCCGACAAGGGTGATTCGCTGCTCTGATGGCTTCTTTGTGAACGGTGGTAGCATGTTGTGAATCATTGTCGAGGGTAGTGGTGGACTCGGCGTGCACGTCCTCGTTCCTGGACTCGTGAAGCCTCCGTCGCTGGTCAGGTCGGCAGTCGAGATGGTGCTATTGCTCCACGTGGAGATGCACGACATGCCACGCGGCGGGTCCTTATCAGAGTGGTCGTCCACCGGCGAGCTTGTGTTGGAGGCCGACTGCAGCGCTGTTGTCAAAAGGGATGTTTTGCGGTCGATCGCTGGTTTCGAGATCTTGGCGAACGATGTCTGGGAGGAGAGCTGGGTCTTCAAGGGTGCTGGTCGCGGTGTGCGCCCTTGTTCCGGTGGCTCATCGACGTCAGCCGGCACCTCCTCTTCTGCTGCCATGGTCGGTGGTGTTGTGCTGAGGCTCGTCTGGAGGGAGCTCACCGCTACACCGCCTCTTCTCCCGACGTAGTCTTGCTCGTTGGCCATTTTTACGTATGTATGGTGGGGTAATTATAGTGCTTCTAAGATGGGTTGCAGAACGCCGTCTGGAGACGGGCTCGCAGGGTCGCGTTGGCGTCAGGCGCCGGCGTCGAGTCGGAATATGTACTGGGAGAGTGGAGAGTCGTGACGGGTCGTGCTGGTGGCAGCGAAATGCGGCGGCGTTATGTATTACTGAGTATATGGGTAGTGGTGGTGGTGGTGAGGTGGGGCCCCAGAGGACGTCTTGCTATAATAATAATATGGAGAACATGGTGGAGGTAGAGTAAGGGTCGGTCCGAAGTGGAATGAAGTGGCAGCGTCGTAGCGTGTCAGAGCTGTCAAAGTTGGGCAGCCGCACGTGGGGAGGGATACCCGGTGAAGATGATGTAGGATCTTCAGACACGCTGTGGCAACGGCGCCAGGAAGGTTGGCGGTGATGTGATAGGTGGGCGCGCTGGGCGTGCTGGAACAAGCCCCCGGGCGATTGCGGTGCTTGCGTTGATCGCGGAGCGGAGTGCGACGGGACCTCAGCGGCCGGCGAGCGCAGAGCAGTGCAGAGCAGTGCTGTGGCGCTGCTGCGATGCCTCGAGAAACCTGGGAGAGGGAGAGAGGATTTTGATGTGCAGTGTGGTTGTTGGGGAGCGCGCTAATTGTACAAAGGCCGCAGTCCACCGTCCCCGGAGCCGTGCGTCCAATGCAACCTGAGCCTTTGCAGATTCTTTGGCACGGCCGCACAAATTGCAAAGGGCGCGGCCTGCGGCGACAACTTGCAAGATTACACAAAAGCAAGCAGGACTCGGCGCGCGCGTGTTCTCGACGTGCATGGGCAGTGGCACCCTTTGCCGACGGGCGCTGGCCGCGTCTTTCAGGCGCACGTCGATGCTGCTGGACGTCCTCTTTGTTGCCATCATCGCTCTTTGTCAGCGGCTCTCAGCTGCGCCATCGCCACGCTTCCTCGAATCACACCAGAAGCAGGTTTCCGTGTTCGACCACGCCGCCGGCTACGCAACTCAAGTGCGCAATAGCTCATGCATCGGAACAAGACCCTGGTTGACAGATGCATGCCAATCGCTCCAAAGTTCCGTCTAGCCGCTGCAGACGAGGCAGACGAGGGAGTGGACGCTAGTATGTAAAGCACATCGATTCGATTCGCAGCACGCACCCGAGTCTGCAGCAATCATGCATTATTATTGCTGAGCAGCACACGCATGCATGCTGTGTACCCTTGAGTGCCGTCGTTGATACGCGAGCTTCAACAGTCTCAGCTCTCGTCTGGCTCCATCTTCGAGCTGCCTATATTCCTGGTGTTTCAAAGTCGCGCCCCGATGCCCTCTGCAGACGTCTACACCGCTATTCACCGCCTGTCTTGCCCTTCCTACTTTCACAACGGCCTGCAGCAGCCTTGGTCATCTGATGCCCGTTGCTCCGGGACAACTCGCTAGTTGCGGGTTTCCCGTTTCATCAGTCTACTCCCACATGCTTCGCTGCAGCGTCTAGGAGCAGGGTCCGCTTTCTCCGCATCTCGTTGGCAGAGCAGATATGACCCTTGCCGGTCTGCTTTCCTCAAAAGCGCCTGAGCCGGCTTGTCCTCGTATAGGCATCCCACTGCGATGTCGTGCATGCGGGGAAGAGCACACTCTCATGACCGACTCCAGCGCTATCCCACCGTGCTCCAACTTTGCTTTTGGCCGTGATGTGTCGTTTAGCTGACTGTGCAGCAACACAACTCAGATCTGGGGCAGCAGTCCACCTTCGGACGTGTGCATGGTGAGGCGGGGTACTCGATCTAACTGCAATGCTCCAAGACTAATCACGAGCAGAACCCGGATGTAGGCTATCCTGACCACCAACCAGGTACAGCTCGCTATCCGACTGGTTCGCATGACGTCGTTCTGGTCGCGTCGCGATGGAGTGATGCAGTGATGCAGCACTGAAGCGTCGCACCGCTCTATAGCATTTTGGCAGATGCCATGTCAACTCACATCTTGCAATATACAGCGCTACGATTACCCCATTTCCCAATCAGCAGCATGAAACCTCGCTTCGCTTGGCAGGGTCTACCAACTTGCGCCAGAATGGCTGATCTCCAGCCCCAAACTCAATTGCAGACCGCCGTTGATCGCAGTCTAGTCCAAGGTACAAGCCTCAAAGTGCTCGAGCCTCAGGGCATCTGATCTCCAGCTTGGCAACTCTTCCGATGCTGGTCAACATTCACCCCTTTCGACCCACCGGCTCACTTCCCAACGTCACCTCGTCCAAGCCAAAACCACCACCTGTTCGTCCTTGAGGTTGCAATCCTCCACATGTCCAAGCCCCGCCCCGTCACACAAACACAGCCAAGCATTCCCTCTGCTGCTCGTCCCGCTGCACAACCGTTTCCCCTTACACAACTGCTACCAGCTCGCCGGCCCTGAAAAGCTCCGGGCCAACCACAAACTGCTTGAGCAACACACGCTCAAGGCCAAGACGTCCCCTATTGAGGTGCCAAGAGGATGCGACGCTGGGCATGCGCGGTGTGCAGGTTGGGGTGTTTGCGCTGCGTTGCACAGTGAGGTGAGTGCGTTAGCAGGTGGGGCGTGTGATATGTTTGGTATGAAGGTTTGTGCAAGACTTGCTGTGCTCGTGCAAGAGTGCTTTCAAACGGTGTCTATTAGGGTTACTGTAGCTCGGAATGGAGTGCACGATGGTCTAGGTAAGTATGAGGTAGCTGTGGCGACACAGGGCATTCAACATCCCTTTGATAATGGCAATTTGCAATGATCCATTGTAGGAAAGAAAGGTTAATGAGATGATTATGTGCAACGCTTTACTTTCGTGACGCTATGCTCCGAGCATGCGCCTTGCCGTCTATCCGAACGCCTTGATGAAGAAATAACGATAAGCCCACACATTAGTGCGCCAGGCCATTGAATTGGCTCGTGATACGGTGAGGTCGTAATTCCCCATTTTCGTTATCCAATCTCTCTTCAGGGATGGGTAGTTCTCTCCTCCACGCGTCTTTGACAAATTGCAGCGTTCGGTCGAAAACAAGGTCTCTCTCCGTCTTCTCATGTTTCTTAGCTGCTATGCCAGGGAACTGCGTCCAGCCGTGCCTGCACCTGGGAGCATGCCAAACCTCAAGGCCGCCGTTGCTGTCGACCTTTGGGTAAGACTGGCCGCCTGTAACACCATCCCAGTCGTTTGCTCGTCCATCGCCGAATCGCACATGCCCGTGCCATCCGCTGCAGTTCATCTTGTCTACCCAAACATCGCTTTGGACGGCCAGAGTGTCGTTCTCGGGAAGTACAAGGAAGATGGCGGCGTTCTTTTGGATGTTCTCGGGGTCAATGAGGCCAGGGCTGGCGCGCGGGTGCGGGCGTAGCTTCTTGGGAAGGTAAGTGGGCCCCATAATCGAGAACAGGCCAGGCATTCGCGGCTTCTCCTGGTGCTTGTCGTCTGGCTTGAGCGCATTCGGGAGCGGCTTCATCGGCCGTTCATGAGGTAGAAGGCGGGCGTCTAGTGAAGGGTAGTACAACAAAAGTGGCATGAATCTGGGCCGAGCTTGTGGCGCAGGCAAGATGGTCGGCCAGGGCTGCAGAGGGTTGTCGAGTAAAGTAGGGGCGCGGTTTGTTGGCAATAGTGACGACATTGTTGTAGCAGGCGATGGTCCCTGCGATACAGAATTTGTTCGATCAATGTGAGACTCCAGAATGTCCATACAAGGGGGAGCTGAAACGGCCATGTTCAGTGCAATGTTTCCTCCCGCTGAGAAGCCCGAGATGCTGAGACGTTCCGGATCGAGAGTGATTGTCGTGACGTTCTCAATATGGGGCAGCAAAGGCTTCTTCTTCTTCCTCTTCTTGTTCTTGCTGAGTGTGTTGGTACGCATGATTGTGTAGTATCGTTGGATCTCCGTCCTGAGATATTTGCCGGCATCTGTTATACTGTCTGTGCCCAGGATCGCCGACAACGCATCTTCGGCATCGTGTATTGCGGCTGGAAACTGGTTGAACGGCCCAATGCGGTAGGAGACAGAGATGACAACTGCGCCGAGCTCGCGCGACATCATCGAGGCGTAGGGTGCCTGCTCGAGCGGGCTGCCCATGATGAAGCCACCACCATGGAAGTCCAGCACAACTGGCACTCTCCACTCCCCTGTCTCTGCGCGCCGCTGGTCCTCATTCTCCTCTAGGTCTACAGGTGCAGGCGGAAAGAAGACATAGAGCGTGATGACGGCGCCTTTTCGACTCGGAAGATTGACGAGGAAGGGGTGAGGTCCCTTTGGCGAGGTAATATGGAGGATCGATAGCGGTACGAATCGTGGAATCTGTACGAGTGCTGTTCTCCAAGCAACGCTGAAGGGCAGCCCGAAGAAGTAGCGCAGCGTGTGCATGTACCCACTCATCGTTGCGGCGTGGTGAGAGGAATGCGACCAGCGCGCATGGTGTTTAGGTGGGTGTGTGGCCCATGAGCGCGTTGAATGAGCGTATGGTGGTCGCAGCTTCTAAATGTTTGGAGTCGTCTGGCGCCATGTCTGGAGAACGCGGAGGCGCAGTGCTGTGACGTAATCTCCCAAGATTCGGACAAGTCTGTCTCTTGCAATGAACGACAAAGACGTACGCTAGTCTGCACATCCGGGGTTGAGCGGATGTCAGAGATGGCGACCATTGAATTTTGGCTCCGCAATTTGCAGGCTAAATCATGAAGTTTCGAGCCAAGCATCGATAGCGCTCAAGCCGGCTGCTTGTCTCTGGTTGCACTGACCACAAAATAGGCTTGGAACCTGATATTTTCGCTTCATCGACATCTCATGAGATGACAAGTCCGCGGTGGTCTAATGATGTCATTGGAGTCTGTAGCATGTTGGAGCCAGCAGCCTTCCGAGTCGCCCGTCCGCGTAATGTCGAAGCGTAGTGCTTATTTCTTGTCCGTTGCTGTCAAATCCATTTACTGCAGGCCGCAGGTCTTAATGCGCAGTTTCGAGGCGACAAGCAATTTGCCAATGTACGAAATGGCATCATGAGCCTTGAAGCTTTTGGTGTGTAGCATTCGTACTTCGATCCACTCTAAACTTCTAGATGAACAAGAGCAACACAAGAGTCTGACTGATTACTGCTTACCGTGAGAGCGCCTAGGGCTTAGTGACCCCCAACTATCTTGTACACCATCACGCATCTTTTTACCTCAATCTGACATCCATTATGCTAAGACAGTTTCGTCTGGCATTCCCTCGATTGAACGTACAAGCCAGCCTCTTGTCACGTTCCTCTACCACAATGCCGACACCGCACCCAGTAATTCTTTGCGGCAAGACCGAAGCCATCGGCGCCGTGGTGATTGAGAATTTAAAGCCCGAATTCGAAGGTATATCAGTCGACTTACCTGTGTCTGTCCCTGCAACTAAACTTTGTCGCAGTGGTTGAGTTCGTTCAGACCGTCGAGAGTGGTAAGCAGCAGATCCCCGCTCTACTGCGAGGCCATACACCCGTATCATCGGGGTCTACTTTGGGATCGAAGAATTACGACAAAACACCCGTTGCCGTTGTGCTGGGCGCGGCTTTTAACGATCAAGGTATCGAGGAGCTGCGCGAAGCTGCGAAGGGGATAAATCATGTTCCGTGGCTCAGGCCTGATACGTCAAAGCCCACGCCACTGCCTGGACCGGAGTATGGGAAGGCTATGGTAGCCAGAATCAAGGAAACGATGGCATTGTTGGAAAAAGAGGGCAAGTTGGAAGGCAATGGAGACATTGTGTTATTCTGAACTCCCTACAGGCTGTAACTATGGTACTTACCAATAAGCGCGATGAGCTGATGTTTGGGATGATGAGCTTCGGGCCCACTTCACTGTATTGATTAAGCTTCGACTGTATGCTGAGGCTACTAATGGCCCCTCACGTTTTGCTGCGTGGTGTCGGTCGTAATGCCTTTTGGCAGTTCGCGCATCAAGACCCTCCAACCAGTCCCAGTATCGGAGCCTCGAAAGATATCTCGCGAGCTTATGGGTATTTTCGTTTTTCGTTCTCTCCTTGCGAAGTCCAAACTCGCGATGTGCATATCCGACCAAGTACGACGTTTAAACGAATGCTTGCTGCTTGTGGAAGTGCCTCCTGAGTCTCGGCTGTAGGCAACTTGAGTACGTAAGTCTAGCCGGCGTTGGTCTTGTCTTTGACTGCGCCGATGAGATGCAGTGTTCTTAGCACGCCAATGTCGCGGTCGCAGGAGCCTTTGTGTGATGTCCTTTTGCATAATGTTGATCTTTCAGGTGAAGCCGGCTGCGTAGCTTGAGGCACTCGTCTTGAGGGGAGTCGGTGCCTTCAATAGCCTCTCTTCTCCCTTCAACTTGATCGCTCGATTGTAGGTCAACCATCTAGTAGTGTAAGCTATTGTTACTATGTCAGTGTAGGGTCGACTTACCTCGTCCATACATATTCACCAGCAGCGTACAAAACAACGAACAGCATGAGCCATGCGATCACTTGCCCGATGAAACGAGGCTCCGGTCTGTGGTCCAGGTGGTGTTGCGTCATGTGCCTGACTTCTTTCCCAAAGCCGCAAACGATCTTGTTCTGGCTGGTACTTGCCTCTCTCGAAGCTGACAGGGCATCTCCGGTGCTTGTTGCCTGAAGTACCTCACTTGGGAGCGGAGCGGGGATCTCAAGTACCTTGGATATAGTACTCTTGCTGGCGAACTGAATTTTGATGTCGTATTGTGATGCAATCGTCTGTGCAGAATTCCACCCAAAGCCCTTGGACTCGAAGAAGTTGCATGGAGCCGGCCGTTCATTTGCGCGATACGTCAAGCAGCGACACTGAATATCCTCGAGGTGATGTTTGTGGCGCGCCGTCGCTGGTGCTGCGAAGGCAGAGCAGAAAGCCAGAGCGGCTACAAGGGTACTCAGTCTGAATGACATCTTGGTCGTCGTTCGGCGGTTATTGATGTATAACGAAAGGATGTCGCAATAACGTGGATGGGTGGTAGCTTCAGCTCGTGAGTGTGAGCCTAGGTAGTTGGTGGTGTCGTTCTAGACCGGTCTTTATGGCAGGCTGCCTCGTACCAAGCAACGATCAAGCAATACGCGGTTGAGGTAATTTCCTCCAATAGGTACAGTAAGAGGCGTGCCAAGTTGGGCTCTGCAAGAAATCATGCGAGGGAGGCAAGGAGATTTGAAGTATCGTGTCAAAGAGAGCTGGGTGCTGACTTCTCCTCAGTCCTGCATATGAGTGAATTGAGATCCCTACATGTGTCGTTTACACAAGCACAGCCACGAAACAGCTGGATCGATACGGCAATAGTCGCGGATTAAGCGGCACGCGAATCAACGGCTAAGGTGACGGAACGTGCCAAATGTGGCTATTGGTGTGGCTCGTGTGCCAGGCAACCAATGATCGCAGGTTTACGTTGCAGTACGATCCGTCGTAGTCGACGAGTTCCAGCGAAAAGCTGCAAAGCGATTACGGAAGAAGTAAAGATTCCTCCAGCATCCGCCGAAAGGCAGCGCCAACTTGTACTCGCCTGGCGCGGTTTCCGAAGTTGTGACTAGGATAGCCGTCAGCAATACGGATTCGGACCGCAGGCCGCATCTATTTTGCCTACTGTGTGCCTTGTAACAGTAGTTATTCGTCTTTTGGAGATGCACAAGTCGGCATTGGCTGTAGCACTTCGTGATCTTCAGTACCAAAAAATAGAACGTCAAAATGAGCCAGCCTGCGCGCGACATCTGTACGTCTAATTCTTGACTGGTTGGGCTCTCATCATGTTTGCTGCAAAGCTGCTCCGTTCAAGCAACCCATCATCGACTCAGGCAATCGAACATTGATGCAAGAACAGAGCCGGCCAGCGCAAAGATATTCCGTATGCAGCTGACGCCAGGAGTTCGAAGCAAGCGTTACAGTCGTGCTGAGCATCCACCATAACGTAGAAGAAAGGGGTGATGAACGCAGGTAAAGCTCTGGAACGATGTGGATGCCACCAATTTACAATCTCAGTCATGCGACTGGGAACTGTGATACGGCATGTTGAAGATCAATGAGATGGTTTCATGCGCTGCAGCCAGCTGTGGAGATTCCCTGTGATGGCCTACGAAACGAAGCTTTACCAAGCTTTCATCGGTGAGCACTAAATGCTACGTGGCAACGATGAATGGCTGTAAAAAAAGCTTCATCTCCGAGACAAAAGCTTATCGATGCAAGGTGGAGTCAGATCAGCACGAATGCGTCAAGGGTCGGCTGGACGGCATCAGGTTGTGCGACACTAGCGTTCCAGCCACTTGAGAGAAAAGAGTTGCTCGTGTGAGGCCTTTTGCGTTTTTTATTTCAAGGCTGTGCCAGCACGGAACATTACACGAACAATAGCTCTGGTGCTATTATAATAGC
>JUDZ01008786.1:0-11853 GCA_000812845.1 Stagonosporopsis tanaceti | reverse complement strand
AGGTAACTCTATAAGGAAAGAAGAGTAAGTAACAAGCTGTGACTAACACCGCCCCGAGCATCCCTTCCGCTGTACGAGCCGACGTGGCCAGCCCCCGTAGCTGCATTCGAAAGCCATCAAACAATCTGATGACGTGGACTGCTTCACTTGCGGTGTAGAGTCATGAAGATGTGTTTGTTATCGTAAATTGACCTGATGAAAAATACTCACCTTGCTTTGATAGGGTTTTGTTGAACGACTGTGAATGGCAAGGTAAACTGTTTTGAATAGTTCCGCCAAGGATCCTCGGCCCTTGCCTTCCGCGTTTCTTAAGCGAAGCAACTTTAAGCAAACCTTCATCTGTTACGACCAACCAACCACACAGGATCATAAGTGTCCGCTACGTCCGCAGATTAGCTTACACTCAGATCTTTATTGGTCATTCACAATACTCGTTACATGACCGCCACTCACCCTCAATATGTGGTCGAGCGGTCGATACGATCGGCTGCGCTGCTTAGCGAGTCCAATCATCATTGACATGTCCTGGGATTGGATCTGAAGATGGAATCGCCAACCCACCAGCAAGCTGTATCGAGTATATTGCTCTAAATTGCAACGAGTTAGACAGATCAGCTCCAGACTGTCATTGTCGTTGCTTCCGCATGTGAGTTGCTTTGGCCATCAATGAGTCCACACCACGTCCACTATAATACGGTCGGCGATTTCATCATACACCATTCGCTTTTATACATCTCTTTCGTCACTCATAGCTGGCATTCCTACACTCTGAGGCTCATGCTGGAAAGCCACTGCAGGTTGTCACAGGACGAGCTCTTGGAGAAGCGCCTCCAGCTGCGGCTTTCAGCTGAGCCGCTGATGCCCACTCAAGGCGGAGCCAGCCTCATGTTCACTGCTCTAGCAGCACTCACTTGCCAGAATAGCTGCCGACAATGCTAGGATTGCGCACACTGATCAGCTCTTGAACACTGCTACGTCACACACGCCACCTTTTTTAGTACTCAACCAGGGTTAATTGCGCTTGACGTCCAGCGAACCAGCTATGACGACCCGCTTGTTCAAGGGGGTGGTATCAAAATGTCACCGCTTTCGTCCTAACTTAGATAGATTCAGTCTTGGCTTGTCAGTCCGAAGGACCAGGTAGCTTTCAACCAATAGCACTGGTGTGCAGGGCATGTCCGCGGGGTCTCATGCACATTGATGCCTGTCCCTGAGACCCCTGTACAAAGCCGAGCCGCATGCATGCTTGTTCGAAGCTCCGTGCATACTTAGCTCGAAGCTCAGCAGAAGCTCATCCCTGCTCACCGACAGCTTTGTGAAGCTACCATGAAAGCATCTCAAGTCAGCAGTAGCACAGGCTACGGACGCATCCAATCCGGACCGATGATGTGACAATGTATACCGATATATCAGACTGCAAAACCCCGCTTTTGATTCACATGGTGCTGCCTCAATGAATCTTAGCTTGACCAGGGAAAAAAAGATTTATTCAGGGCGTCTGCAGCTTAAATAGTTCATGTTGTTCCTTTGATCTCCACATGCTTGGGCTTCGATACTTTAGTACGACCTCCCCGCCCTGAGCTTGCGACGCATCTTGTTGACAATTCCCTCAGGGAAGCTTAAGAAACGAAAATCTCAAAATTCAGAAGAGCAACCCGAGATCGCCTCACGCTCTTCCTTAACTTTAGAATCTACTGGACAAACAGTCTCCAGCATCCCATCACCAGCAGCGCAGTCTCCTGTACGGGCAGGAAGTTCAAATTCTAAAAGCTCAAGCTTTGCTTCGGGGTTCAGACGGTCTTCCTCAATCGAGATCGCTGCGACAACTCCTGATATATCAGTTTCGAGGCCGCGTTCGATCCTCGGTGCTTTGCCAGATCCTACTACGAGCCACAACGCGGATCCAGAGCCGAGTCCCGCCACCTTCTCTTCGCGGGCGTACTCCAGTTCTGAAGCCTCAGTACTTACTCGATCTGAGCCGATACAAACTCAACCCACTTCAGCAAACGTCGAACAAGCTCCGGAATCACCAAGGCTTGTATCAGATCAAGCCACGGACGCTGTGTCTAGGTCAGTCCGCACAACGCATATCGCTCCTCAGAGCCGTTCCTCAATCTAACTGATCTTTTCAGTCAAGTCTCTGTTATATCTCATCCAAAGCCAGCCTCGGCCAAAGTCCCAGTTCAATCATCCATAATGATGTCCCCGAGGTTGTCGTCCCCGAGGTTGTCATCGTCGAACGGCTTCGGTGGACTTAACAGCACAAGTGGTCTACTCAGTCCGCCTATGTCACCTATGGGTGTTCTCCGCTCGAAGGACCGTTTTGGTTCTGTCACGTCGTCGCGTGGAACGAGTGGTAACTTCGGTATGAAGTCCCCCAGCAAGCGTGGTGCGCCAGGTGGAGGTTACAAGATAGGGTTTGTCCAAGAGTCAGCTATCGCTCTGAGAAAGAGAAGTATCGCTGAGCTTGGTGCCGCATCTGTGTCGTCTCTGGAAGACGTCTCTTTTGTGAACTTTCTTGAGTGGATCAGGTCTGAGCGTCTCACCACGCTTCCACACAAAGGAAGTCGGTGGGACAAGGTTCTGATTCGAGCTCTCTACTTTGCCGAACAACTTCACAGCTTTGATCATGCTATCCAGAGCTTTGCCCTTGACAGCCACGCTGCGGCTGCCGTAGGCTATGGCCACGCCCGACTTCTTCTCGAGGTATGGCATTGCGATCTTCACCTCGTTCAAGTACTAATCTCAAATAGCTCGGCTATGAGAACTCTGCTGCTTTAGACAAGGCATTTTCTGTTCTATACAAATTCTCTTTGTCATTCTCGTCGGTTTTGCGTCGATCGGAGCTCCTCGCAGCTACCGCCGAGATACGCGAGCAGCTGTGTCTTCTCTATACCGATCTCATCTCCTTGGTGGTGGATGTAGCTATTCGGTTCTACAAGACTGTGAATGGTACGTGTCCATCAGAAATCATGAATTGACCTCTAATAGCTGTATCAGGTATGACCTCAGGCTCCACGAACCTTGACATCTTCGAGCTCTTCGGCGAGACCATTGAAGGCTTCCGCGCACGCCAAGACTCTGTTGTTGAGCTCATTTGGGATTCCCAGATCGAGAACGAAGATTTTGAAGATGGCGAGGCTCTAGACGAAAAGGTCCTGAGCCGATGGCTGTCTCCACAAGATCGGGTTCTGGCGACCTTGAACCGCGACCACTCTTTCTTCGTGGACCAGCAGGTCGAAATGACATGCATTTGGTTCCAGCGACATCTAACTCGATTTTTGAAAAGCGATAGAAGCTTTTTGTTGGTCACGGGGCAGCCTGGCTCCGGAAAGACTACTCTCGCTGGCTCGATAGTCGAACGTCTGCAACGACCAGTTCACCGCAAGCAAGTGGACACTTTGTTCTGTTCTCTATCACCAGATGTCCCCACCACTGCCACTTCCCTTGCAGTCGTCAAGTCTTTGCTCTCACAGTTACTAAACCTGCGCGTGGGCAACATGGGCGTGTATCATGCCCTGTTCCGAGCGTATCACGACTGCAGAACCTCAGGCGATCTTGAGACCTATGAAGAACACCTTTGGTATGCACTTGAAGATGCGCTCAAACATCCGCCTGACAGTGGCAACGACCTGGTCATGGTTGTAGACGGCCTTGACGAGATCGAGTCTTCTCAGTCTGCCTCCATTCAGGCAGCTGGAGGTATCAGCTCCACCGCTCTGTTGGAGAAGCTGGTCCATGTGACCAACAAAGGCCAAAGAGTACGTCTGATTACCTTGTCTTCGACAGCCAAGATGCCACCTCAGGCCAACGGAATGCTTCATGAGGTCACACGCGACGACATTCGTGATGACCTTCATGCAGTCGCCTTGCGAGCACTTGTTCATAATTACAACTTTCATGGCAAGCCTGGCGAAGAGCAGGAATCCATGCTTGATCGTATAATACAGGCTGCTAACGGATCATTCTTGTGGACTATTCTTGCCTGTGAGCTTCTGAACGTTCAGAAAAGCTCAGATGGTGTCACATCATCCTTACGGGACTTGGAATCGAGCAAACCATCTATTCAGAGCTTGGTCCATAAGCTCTTCACTTCTTTCGAGCCCACCAGCAACGCGAAGACGTTGTTGTCTTGGATCCTTGCTGCGGAGCGTCCTCTGACCACAGAAGAGATTCACACACTCTTCACTGTAGATGTCAAGAACGGCACACTGATCGACAAGGGTGTGAATGTCCATGAGACACTGAAAACCCTGCGCCCATTCTTGTCTTTGAACGAACACATTGTTCGCTTTAGGCATCCAATCGTGCACTCGGCGCTTCACGAGCTGGCCCACAAGAATCAAATTTCGATCCCTCTCAAGGACAGCGAGACTGACCTGTTATTACGGGTGCTAGCGTATGCGAAGTTCACCCTCCGCGAAAAGGGAGAGCCCATACTTGACAACGATGATCCTAGCATTGCCGATCGTCTGTTCCGTCAACACCATTTCCTGGAGTACACCGTCAGATATTGGATACTGCACCTGCAGCAATCTCCATTGATGCCTAAAGACTCTGAAGACTTCAAGCCCACTGCGGACTTACAGAAGGTGTTTCCAGATACGACCACTCTGCCTATACTGGAACAGCTTGTCTGGACCACACAGCTCCCACTGCCACAAGCCATTGATCTACATCTCTTGGCTGGAAGCGTTCGCCGAGCAGTATTCACCGAGAACCATCCTACTGTTCTTCAGACTTATCTGGCAATTGCGACGTCCTACCTGCTGCTGTCGGATATCACCCACGCATCCTCGTACTTCTTCCGCTGTACAAGGATCTGCCGTACTGTGCTCAGCGACGTTCATCCCCTAACGTTGGAATGCGCAAACTACTTCCTGAAGATTTCGGAGTCGATGGTTACGACCACACGCACAGAAATCATGACGCACCGCGAGGAGATCCTGCTGGTGCTCATTACTGCTTACGAGCGCCAGTATGGCAGCACTTCTGAGCTCGTCATACAGAGTCGCAAGCTGCTGATGGAACTTCACGCCTCGCTGAAGGAAGAAGAGAAGGCACTTGAAGTGTTCCGTCCGATACAAAAGGCTACTATCCAGCATTATGGACGGAACAGCCACCAGGCACAAGATATTGAGGGCCATCTCCGAGTGGTCTTGGGCAAGGGTCGAACAGAGCGCCGCATCGACAGCTACAAGGAGTCTTTCTTCGATGATCATGATGATGATGACCACAATGAGCTGTTCGACCTTGGCTCGATCGCTGCCTACCTTCATAGGGCTGAGTCTTACTTCTCTGGTAAGGAGCTTACACTCGCAGAAAGAACCTACGTCGAGCTTTGGCAGCAGATCTCCTCGAAGTGTCGTACAACTCAATCTCTTGAGTGGCACGAGAAGAACATCGAGGTCGCAACCGCGTACTCGCAATATCTCAAATCTCAAAACCGTACGACTGAAGCATCAGCAGTGCTGACTGTCGTCTGGGAGCAATACCAGCACCATCAGTTTTCATACTCCGAGAGTATCGTATCTCGTCTCACGAACGTCGCAAAAGAGATGAAGTCGATTGGGGCCTACACTGTGGCTCTTTCGGTTTTCAAGCACGCTAGTTCGTTCTACAAGAATGTGCGTCAAGAGGAGTCAAGTACCTCACGCGATATTAGCAAAGAGGTGTCCGAGACCTCGACGGAACTGGTACGACAGAGCTTGTCGGCCTCAAGCTCGTCTAGCGAGACTACGACCACCGTCTCGGAGTCCGTGTACAAAGACGTCTTCTTCTCTGTCATCCAGTCTTCCAAGACTGTCGATGCCAGCACAGTTGCTCTCGCAAAGAAGCTGTCCTCTAAGTACATGGAGGAGCGAAACTACTCGCAAGCCATTAGTGTTATTCAAGCCACCCTGCAGAGAACCTGGCCGTCATTCCTCGCCAGCTCAATACAGAACGTGACTCTCACTTCTACCTTCACACAGGAGTCGATTGAGCTTGTGGAGAGCCTTGCTGAATGTTACTTGCAGCTCAAGCAGATGGAGAGGGTTGAGGATACGTACAGCCGCTTTTTCCGAGCCACATTGGTGACCAAGGAAATCGACACGAAGCTTTTCGAAAAGGCCCGCGGTTTGCTGATCAACTTCTACGATAAGCACGGCTATCAAGACAACGCCATCAGCGTCTACCAGGATATACTCGTGTTCTATCGCGCAAGATTTGGACCCACTCATGAGCTTACTATCCAAACGCTCTACATCTTGGCTCGCCGATGCCAGCAACATCCAAGGAATCATCCATACTGGATCGAATACTACCTCCAGGTCATCACTAGTCTCAACAAAGATTCGGAAATTTGTCACAAGGATGCCCTGGACGCCACAATCGTGGTTACCACCACATACTGGCAGGATCGCCGCTATGCTGAGGCCGTCACAATCTACCGAACCTTGTGGAACACCTTCGTGCGCCAGACGAAGCAGCACAAAGTTTTCAGCGAAGAAAAGTTCGTGCAAAACCTCTACGAGCGTTATCACCAGTGCCTCGAAGAGACTAGAGCCAGTTTCGATTCCTTGTACCAAGTTTCCAAGGAGTATCGAGAGACAGCCATCGCCACTTTCGGCGCTGAATCTTTAATAGCTGTAGAGGCAACTTTGGCGCTCGCCAGAGTATCTCAGCGTAGCGAAGAACACATTCCTCAGGCAATCTCGCTGTATGAGGAGGCTTCAAGGTCCACCAAGACGACTACTACTACTAGGTCGAGCGAGATGAAGCAAGCTCTATCATCGCTTTACGTTCGACAAATGAAATCTCAGTCCTCCTCCAACTACAAGGCTGAGCACGTTGAGCGCGCTCTTACCATAACACAAGAACAGCTGACTGAGTCTGCGAAGAAACACGGCTATTCACACGAGTCTTCTTTGACTCACGTCAGGGAGCTGGCGACTTTGTACCAGCGCCAAAACAAACCAGACCTTGCTGTCAAGACCTTGACAAACGCTGTATCTCAAATTGTCTCCAACGAGACTTCGTCGCAAAAACAAATCGAGTCTGCAGCATCTATCGCAGCAGCCTTCCACGTGTGCCAGCAGACAGATGTTGCGCACAGCTTGGTCCAGGAACTTCATCGACAGATTTGCGCAAAAGACACACGTTTTGCCTCCAAGTGGTCCTTTGACTTGACCAAAGCCAGTCGAACCTCACTAGCATTCCTCGCTTCTCTGCAATACAATCTCCGTAAAGACCTCAACATCACATTTGCCGAGATTATGGCAAGCCTTCAACTCGAATGCATTTACTTCGAGCAATTCAGGCAAACTTTGCTGAACAACGAATCCTTGACCGTCATCCTTCTTGCGGCCGCTCCTCTTCGCTACTTCTTGCGCCAGAACGGGCAGGATGAGATGGTTACTATAGTTGAAGACCAAGCAGTCGGCCTTTTCGAAAAGCGAGATGGACAGGACCTGAATGCTCTCAGCAAGGAGACGCCTCGCATCTTCATCGTTGGCATTCTAGATCAATTGGGCTCTGGTAGAAACAAGGACTTCAACCGCTCAGTCATCTTGGCTAGCAACGAGAGCGTCGCGAAGTTGACTAAGGCAAAGAAGTTTCCCGAAGTTTACGACATTGCCAATCTCGGTTTCCTGTATGCCAGCAAGCACGATGGCTATAACGGACCAAGGTCTATCGGCTTGGGCTTCAAGCTTGCATCTCTGCTTGTTGGTCGAGGTGGCGAGAAGGCTACGGATGCTACTTTACACAAAAAGATGCTCGAACTGTCGAACAAGATCGTTCTAAAGATAGTCGAGATCTGCAAAAATCTCAAGATCAACTTCGCCCAAATCCAGTTATTCGAGCTCAGCCACTTGTCTGTGCTCTTGGGCGAGCAGCGCGACTACAGTACATTGGAGGTAAGTTTCCAGCCCATATCACGCATCAAGAGTTTTACTAACTATAACCACAGTGGCTCCTCAGTACTTTATGGAAGACTAGAGATGCTCAGCGCTCTTGGCCTCCAGAGATCCTTATCAATCTCGGCCGCCGCCTCATCTGCGCTCGATACCTCGCTGGTAGGGACGTTCAGGCCATTCGCCTCGCCGAAGACATCGCATACAATATGCGCCGCGCACACGGTCCCCGGGCTCCTGTCACCATCGAAAGCTACGAGCTGCTCGCACAACTATACACAAGCATGGGACAGAAATGTCAGTCGAAGGCGTCGTCTGAAAAGAGAGTCCCGTTGGCACAGGAGTACTTTAAGAAGGCTTTCGGCGTTCACGAGGACATCCTTCGCCTGGTCGTCCACGACCATGGTTCTGGCGATGACTCGGACGACGAGCTAGACACAACGGCCTACCTGCTTGCTAAGGAGGGAGTCAGTGTCAAAAAGCAAGATGAACAGCCTACTGCTACAATCGTTGCGGAGATCGACAGGTCGGCTATTGCTCTTCGCCACTTGCAGCTCCTGAAGCTTGCCTACCAGCGACTTGGTGGCTGGCCCAAGGCTTATGAGAAGTATGAGCGCTTAAACGCTCAAGTTTTCCGTACCTTTGGCACTGAACCAAAGTGGAAGGACGTGCAGGGTACCGAGAAGTGGACCGCAAAGGAGTTCGGTAACGGCAAGGCCGAGACCCAGGATGGTGGATTCAATGGCATCGAGGACTGGGCTCTTGGTACCGACAAGAAAATTCTGCAGGCACAGAACAGGCCTCAGAATGTTGTGACCAACGGTATGCAGGTCTCGAAGCTGCGCACTGAGTCTGAGCAGGCTGTCGCGTATGCTTAGAATGAGTATCATTTCAGCGTTAGTTTGTCACAACGTAGTTTTCATGGCTTATATTTGCCGCTTAATGTATTAGCAGCTGTCAAACTTTCAGGATCTTCAAACGCACTATCAATGGAATTGCAGTCTGGTGTCGGTGAGAGACTTATTGCTGATAGACTGTATGGTATTATACTAACGAAGTAAGCGCGAAGAAAGCACACAGAGGGCTCAATGTCTGGGCAATACAAAATGGAAGTGAACTGACTTGCGCGTATGGCCACAATGCTCGCTATGTCGTGATTCGAATGGTAGAGCTAGAGGTACTAAAGACTAAATTGGATCGACGACTGTGTTCAATCTACAAGTCGTACCTGAAAAAAAAATCAAACGAATGCCCGCTTCACGCCCACCTTAATGCATGTCGGATTCTCCGGCTCTCTTTTACCAAGACCCCACACCAGATTGCGATAGCTATATCCACTAAAGTACGTCTGACAAGCGTACCACCTGTAGTAAGCCACCGTTGTTCCGGTTGAATTGGGTGGATTTGTAGTCCAGTCGATATACCCTTGCACGTTCAGCCTATTCTGATCGTCGAACGCCAACAGCTGAGGGTTTTCCTGTCCAGGTTCGAGAATTGGAACAGCTGAGTCAGTGATAGGGTCATAATCAAAGTAGACACTGGAAGGAACGTCGATACTGCTGGTCTTTAGGGTCCATGTCAAAATACCAGGAGTACCGATTGTGGCATTAGGAGTAAATGGGTCGGTGGAGGTGTTGAAGTTGAACGTGGCGGCGGCAATGCCAGTAGGATTCGAGACACCGCCTCCTGATGAGAGGCAGAGCGATTCAAGTGCTGCCCCAACGTGGCATGCGGAGAGTGTGGTGCCGTTGATTGTAGAGTTTTCAGACGTGAGAACGAGATTGAATGGGCTGGATGTCTCGTTGTAGTACAACTGAGCATGTACTGAGACTGCAAGAAGTATTGCGATGGAGGAGGTCGTGGTCTTCATTCTCACGAATGATTTAAAATAATAGTAGTGATGAACTCGACTGAAGAACTTGATGCACTTACATTTCAGCTTCGAACCCTTCTTTGTAGTCTGTAGGGTCGGTAGCTCGCATTTCGGACCTTCCTTCTGTGTGATTTGTGCAGCCTGCAGATCGCAGAACTATGACGTTGTGCTAGCCTAAAGCTTCCCAAAGTCTGACAACACTCGTGTTCGTGCTACTGCTTTCTCTCACGGATTGCCTAAAACAGGTAGGCGGCGCCCCAGAAGTGCCAGAAAGGGCAGATGATGAGCTTGGCTCTTGTGGCAAAGAGTGAGATGACGCGATGATGAAGAATGTAACAGGACAAGCTCACCCAAGCTTTTCAAGCACACGTTTCACAGCACACCATCCACTTGGTCACACCAAAAGACAGTTACACAAATTGCGGATGGATAGTTCTTGATTACAAACGGAAGGCGGGGAGCGCGTCCTGATGAACAATAATTGATTCACAAGCGGTAATCATTTGAGCTTTCGTACAATCTGGCTCAAGTAACGGGGGCATCTGAGTGCAAGTAAGGCGATATGTCGGGATATGGCGCTATGAGGACTCACGATCGTGCTACACAAGTAACGATCCAGAATCTGGAATCTGCTTGCTGCATCATGCTGTTTGCTCCAGATGCACCCTGCAGCACATACAACATACTACTGAACCCTAACGGCTTGCCCGAGAATATCTTCACTCGCTTTAGGCCAGTTGCTGGCTTTGTGTCTGCCACCAACAAAGCCAACTGATCCAGCAAAAGATGACATCGAAGCCAACACTGCTTACTGCAGGATGTTCGAACAGAGTGGCGCAGATGTCACCTAAGTTGCCAGCCACATAAGCTTTGTAGGTAGTCCAAGCCAGTCGTCCAACAAAATGGAAGTTTAAGGTCCACAAGAACTTATAGATCGTGTCTACAGTGTTTGCGTTCCCTAGCGGAAAGAACCTCGCCGGCAAGATTGCTCGTAAAGTGGGCAGGATGAGAAGAACAGCGTGAGGCAGCAGCAACAAAGGCAAGAAGCCCGGTGCTCCGTTCCAATACTCTTCTCCAGAGAGACGATCCGCTGCTACAGAGGTCAGAATGACCGAGAGCCCGTCGATAAGCCAAGGCCCAAACAATTTGGGGAGGGTCGGATCGTCTGCTGACTTGGCAGTTCTTGAAATATGCTTGTCTGAAGAGATTGGTGTCGCAGGCTTCTGCCATGACGGGCTCAGGAGCAATGTTAGAAAATAAAGGTTCGTAGCAAAACTAATAGCCACGATCTGTCCGAGAAGCATAAAGGCCCATGTGTACGTAATTCCACGTCGAATCCCTAGTTTCGTCAGCAATCGCAATGTAAGCTATATGCGCAGACGGACCTTTCCATTCTGAATGCAGTCCGAGCGCGCATGCAAAGAAGAAGATCTGGTGGGACCACCAGTATCTGTTATGACCCACAATGACGCTCTCCCATGCTTCTTTGAACAATGAAGTCTCCTTCAGCCATAGACCCCAGTGCTTGACAGATGGATCCAGATCATGCTGAGACCGTACCGTGAGCCAATTGTCATAAGACCATTGGAAGTATTGAAACATGAAGCCCCATGTGCTGATGAGACTGCATGCAGCTAACAGTGCGAACATTACAACATGTTTCTTCCGTGGCAGATGCGATGGTCGATCGGTGAGTAAGATCTCTGTTTTCTCAAACAGCATGCCAATGATGAAGACTGCGACAGCTAAACAAGTCCCCAAATAGGTGACAAAAATACTGTATGGCCGGAAGTTGTCTTCATGGTTGCTGTGTTGAATAGTTTTGTCCATGACTGGCAATGTAACTGCCAACTGTACTTTGGACGTGCTGCAACTGAAAGCTCTGCAAAGGCTTTCGTAGTACTGCTTGCCGTGCAAAATGCGCAAATGTGGATGGCAAAGACACTTCGCACGCCGCAGCTACAGATGCGAACGAGCTATGACGCGTGGCGGTGATGGTTGATGTCGCTCCAACCGTCCTAGATTGTACCGGTTGAGGTTCGGTTGTTACTTTCGCCGCCGCGGCTCCTCCAAGAATCCCCACAC
>JUDZ01008785.1:0-11833 GCA_000812845.1 Stagonosporopsis tanaceti | reverse complement strand
GGGGGGGGGGGTGCATGGGCATTGAGCACGATACTGAGGACGCTATGCCATCACTTAAAACACGGGCCCATCTTCGAAATGAGCAGATTTGAGTGAAAAATACGATGCTCGATACATATAAATACCTAGTGTACAGAGAGGATTCAAGAGCCATTTTGACGCAAGGGCTGATGTCGAGTGTTGACCAGGTCCCACCATGCCCCACCAAAGCCCACCATCGCAGCCGCCCCTTCCGCTCAGCTCGACTCTCGCAATTATAGTCCAACATCGCCAACCGCAGAAACCAAATGCTACTGTGCTAAGAACCAAAACAACAAAGGCTACGACAAGGAGCAAGCCTAGTCGAAATGAATGCGCCATAGCTCTCGATCTACGCCAGCCTTGAAGGAGCTTCTTGTGTGCAGCATCGAGATGTTGTCGTTGACGACCAGGTCGCCCTCCTGCCACGAATGCCAGTAGCATACCCTACGATCATGCAGTAACGACTCCAGCACATCACATACGCTCTGGTCTCCGTTCTCGATAGCCACCTCAGTTGGATCGAACCGTGTCTTCTCCTGGGGCCATCGCTCGTGGTACTTGAGACAAGGTCGACCCGTTGAAGGATGTGTCACAACGAGTGGCATGCTGTCAATGACTGACTGATCGAAGGAAGCTGTCTTTACCGACCAAGTCAACGGCTCAAGAGACTTGAGCGGCGTATCTGCCGGCAGAAGATCGAAAAGAAGCTTTGAGCTCGACCACAGCGTGTATCCGGTATTCTTTGGACTCGGCGTGACAGCAGCAAAATACTGAAAGCGCGGAGGATTCGGGACTAGGTACTCGCTGCCATCGTCTCGGGTGTGCTTCTGGGTCTTGAACAGGCCGTCGAAGTGGAACGGCATCCACTCCTGACTAAGGACGTTGTTCAAGCCCTGGCCTTCAGCTCCACGATCTTTGACTTCGAGTACAAGGCCAAACTTCCATGGTGTAGGCACACCCATCTCGTATGACTTTGCAATATATGCGTCTCGGTCCTTGGTGTGAGCGAAGCCCCTGAGGACAACCGGCGAGTTGACCTCTGCCAGTTGTCGAACCTTCTGAGCGTCGATATCCTGGATAGCTAGAGACTTGGCTCCGTTGGACGGGCGGATCATGATGCCGCACGGGTACATCGGCTCAAATTCAACAGGTGTCGAGCTACTCCATTGATACAGCTCCGAGCCTTCACGGAAGTGACTTGGCTTTCCGTCTTCATAAACAAGCTCCAGATTTGCATCCTCTTCAAACGACTGGCGCGTTCCTGCAACAATCGTTCCGTCCATCATAATCGCAATGGTGCTGTGCCATGGTGTGATGACCTTCTGGACCGGCAAGACGTTGATTGAGATCTTGTTCTCGCCAGTGCTTGGGTGGATGGAAAGCCGAACGTGGTCAGGAAAGTTCTCCCGGACTGCTCGCGCAAAAGCCTCTCCGCGTTTCAGCATGCTTTTTGCGATTACTTCGACTCCTCTTTTGAAAGCGCTCTTCGTCCGCCCGGGCCCGATAGGGTACGTATCCGCAAGATCCAGCGAGAGAAATTTCAAGTATCCACAGTATGTCAGACGCTTGTTCTCATCATCTTTAACGTAGGACTCGTTGGCGAGTGAATCCCAGTTGAAGGTACCATAGCGGTGCATCAGCGCGAGACGGATTGAAGGCGCAGTAGCGGCGTATGTCATCTCGTCAAGATCATCGCGAAGAGATTCGATACCAAGGAGGTCTTTCAGTCGTGCAAACTCAATGTGTGAGTAGCCCTTGGTCTGGGTGAGCTGACGTAATGTCTGGCCGTAGGACCAGACGGTATTGTCTGAAACGCCCAGGAGGTCTGGAAATCAGCAATGAATAGCAAGCTATGGGAACAGACATACCGTTGTAGACCAATCCGTCCGATACGATCGTCAGTACAGCACCAGGGGGGTATACGTCTTCGATCGCAGCGCACAAGCCGTTCAAGTGCGCCAGAGCGATATCCTCAGCCTTGTCCGGAACTGTTCCCAGAACCTTGACGCTGCTGTTTGGGCTCTTGAATGGAAATGCTGGTAGAACCATGCGGACAGGCTCGTTCTTCTTCACAGCTCGGTAGATGAGGCCCAGAGACTTGAGCGCTCCCTCGTCACTGCGGTTCGGAGCGTCCTTTGGGAGAGGGGACTTGTACCGCAGAATCACATCGAGAATGCGCTGGGACCTATCCATGATGTCTAATTGAAGATGACGTGGACTGCTATCATCAGCAAACGGGGGACTGTTCGTGCCGAACAACAAAGGCATCCTTCAATGGATGAATCGAGGTTGATAAGAATAAGTAGTAAAGTACTCCCTTCGAGGGTAGGTTTCTCGCTGACTCTTGACAGTTCAGCTTGAGTTGGGATGCAAGTTGTGTTCTTATTGACCACTGCAAGGCCTCCAAGACCCTACCACTCCCCTTCCGTTTCCGTTCGGGCGTGATCACGGTGTGACGTGCTCCGTTCCGTGGGCCTTCACGCAAGCTTGCTTGGCAGTACGTCCATGCTTGGAAGCAACCCTGGATGCCACGGCGAAGGATTTACAGAACACCCACTTCCACAAGACCCGAGTAGAAGACCGCCGACTAGTCCCGATGTGTATTGAACCGAGCACGCTGCCAAGGCCGGTAACGCGGCCCAGCCCAGCAACCTTCCCGATGCATACCCACTACCGCTGTCTGACATCCTAAAGGCATATGTGATGCACCCCGGAGTAGCTGCAGCCTCGGGAAGAGCCGATTGCGTAGACGGCGGTTTGACCTTAGGAGGCAAGGCCGGGCTACGGGCTCATTCCGCATGCTTATCCATGCAAACATATTTCCCTATCGACCCGAAAGTCTTGTAAATATTTTGATCGGAGCGAAACTTGCCTGGTAATCCTGACAATTCTCCGTGACGTGCGACCGGGAGTTTCCGTCGGTCATACGAGTGCAAAAATCTGGCCGGCTGGTCACGCATTCTCGACTTACAACCGCATTCCTAGTATCGCTTTACACCTCGTTTCAAGAAAAATCGGCAGTTACGAAACTACCAGCATTGTACAATCCTGTCTACATGGCGTCGAAACTCCTACCATGGGTGCAGGTCGTTGCGGGCTGCTTCCTCATGTTAAACTCATGGTCAGTATATGAAAATTCTATGGCGTACTGAGCTGACCAACTGCGAAGGGGACTTATCAACGCTTTCGGTGTTTTCCAGGAGTACTACAGCTCGTTCGAACCTCCACTTTCTACGCAATCTTCGGTCTCATGGATTGGCTCCCTCCAAACTTTCCTACTACTGGCTTGTGGGTCGGCAACCGGATCCTTCGTTGACAGAGGCCATGCACAGCTGATGTCCTTCGTTGGCTGCGTACTTATCACCCTGGGCTTGATCTTTACCTCATTCAGTGGAGAGTTCACGAGCACACACCGCCCTGTGTATTATCAGGTGCTGCTTTCGCAGGGCATTCTCTCCGGCCTGGGTATGAGCTTGCTCCTCGTTCCGTCCACGGCGATCGTTCCCACGTACTTCACGCAGAATCGCGCTTTCGCGGTTGGTCTCGCGAATACGGGCGCGTCGCTGGGTGGAATCGTGTACCCGATCCTGACGCGACGCCTCCTCGCTCGCGTAGGGTTCAGCTGGGCTATGCGAGCAACGGCTCTGGTTGTACTTGTCACGACTGGTGTTGGAGGTCTGCTCGTTCGGCAACGTTCCGAGTTGACCAAGAATCCAGCGAAGCGTACGCTCTACCAATTCAGCTGCTTGAAAGATTTTACATATGCGCTGTTTGTTGCCGGCGTGTTCTTCACATTTGCCGGCATCTACATCCCATACTTTTACATCAGCGCCTGGGTGCGCGACGTGGCATTCCCGATGAGCGGTATGGACGCATACTACTTGATCAGCATCATGAATGCCGGTGGCCTTGTTGGTCGAATCATTCCCAATTTTATCGCCGACAAGTTCGTCTCCGGTCCGATCCTCATTCAAGCACTAGCAGCTGTCACGTGTGGAGCCCTTGCGGCAGGTTGGACCTTCATCGATACGTCTCTCGCTGGTTTGATCGTTTGGGTTGTCGCGTATGGCTTCGCAAGTGGATGCGTTATCAGCCTCATTCCAGCCAGTGCGGCAACCCTGACCAAAGACATGAGCACCCTCGGAGGACGAATCGGAGTGGTGTTTGCAGGCAATGCAGTCGCAAGCCTGATTGGAAACCCGGTCGCTGGTTCTATACAACGAGACACTTCGTCTGGCTGGATCGGCTTGGCGAGTTACTGTGCGGTGTTCAACATTGTAGGCGGTTGTCTCCTTACGGTCTGTTGGACACTGAACGTCCGTCGGAAACAGAATTAGGATTCCGAAAGTTAGAACTAGATTACAATGAATAAGGCCGGGTTGCGGGTCTGACTATGGTAGCATATTGAATTCGAGATGATTGTGAGATTGACAACGCGTCACCGAGGCAAGGGCCAGATTTGATGCTTTCAGCCATTTCGGCGCCTTCTCTTCTCCTTCACCTACCTCAGCGCACTCACCGAGGGCTAACAAAGTTTGTAATCAGTATTCATCTATGTGACAGAGACCAACCCCTGAGCACACGCAACGCTCGCTACAACCGCCACACTTCGGCCCGAACCGGTGTTCCCCACTCTTTTGTATTAGCACGTTGCGAATCTCCGCATCGAGCTTGCAGCGCCGATGACTCAATCTATTGGACAGAACAAGCTACTTTCCCTGCAAACAAGCTGTCGAGCCTAGACAATCGCACGTCCACCCAGAATCCTGCTACCGAACAATAACCGTTGAACAAACGTTGCTCGCCAAGACTATGCGTGCGACCTACCTGTTGTGGCCTGATACACTGCACACATTTCGGGACACCTACTCTTCTCAGATCGTCGATATTGTGGATGCCGGCAATTGGCTGTCGTCATCCTTTAGGCACGGTGTTCGACTTCGCGGCCGCGTCCGACGTCACACACTTGGACGTCCGATATGCCAATGGGCTACCTGACTCGGGTCCAGGACGGCGAGTATACCATGGAGATGGGTCATATATGCTGCGGAAATGCTCCGTAGCTGCATGATAGGCTTTTTGACGCGTGGAGGTAGGATGCGTGGGTTCGGAGGGACTCGGCTTGTGCAAGGTTGAGAGTTGCGGTAAGTTCAGGTCCGACAGTCGAGTATATTGCATACTTGACGCTTGACTGCACTGCTGAGCTCAGTTCAAAACCAGTTGAAGCTGTCCTCTCAATCATTTCAGACAGTCGAGTATATTGGATACTTGACACTTGCTAAACTCTGTTCAAAGCCGGTTGAAGTTGTCTTTTCAATCATTTGATATCCTCACAGATCATGGCTATTCCTGAGGACTTCAGTAACGGCGTTCATGCCAATGGATCTCATGCGGACACAACCAAGCCCGTTGAAGAGGTCGACTTGATTATCATTGGAGGCAAGTACTTCCTCTGCACTCTTGGAATACGGAGGATGTTTCTGCAGACTGCAACAAGTACTGACTTCTGCAGCGGGACCCACCGGCCTTCTATCAGCGCTGCTCGCGCGACAGCTCGGCATCAACGTTCGTGTCCTCGATGCAAAGAAAGGCCCCCTCGTGGTCGGCGGTGCAGATGCAATCACCGCCCGCACACAGCAGTTTCTAGAAGTAGTCAGCAATGGCGAGGAGCAGGAGAACAAGAAGGACGCGGGGATCCTGGGAGAACTGCTCAACGCGGGTGTCAAATGCAACAGTAAGTTCACTGCCTGGAGAAACCCCCCTCAACACAATATGCATCGCGCACACACGCTGATACCCCGGAAATAGCAAGCTCAACGTATGCCGATGGAGAGTTCACAAGCCGACAGAGCAAGTGGTGGAACGGCATCCCCCACACCTTCTACAACAACCTGCTCATGATCGGCCAGCCGTTCATCGAGCGCCACTTGGTCTCGCACATCGACGTCCCCATCCACTACGACGAGCCCGCGCTGTCCTTCTCGCACACCACCTCCCCGCTCAGCGTGACGGTGGAGACCGCTAAACGCACCCTGCGCGCAAAATACTGCATCGCCGCCGATGGAGGCCGCAGCTTCATGCGCAACGCGCTCAACATTGGCTGGGAGGGCACAAAGCCAAACATGGTGTGGGCGGTGCTGGACTGCTGGATCGACAGCACGTTCCCCGTGACTAGGGAGATTGTGACGCTGCAGGTCGACGGCGAGTCGCGCATGGCGTGGATTCCGCGGTAAGTTTGCACAGACAACAAAGACGAGACTCTTTCTCCCACGGGGGGGGAGGGCGTGTGTCAAAAAAGAAACGTCGACATGGAACTGTAGCTGACATGACCGGGTGCCAAATAGTGAACGCGGCATGCAGCGCTTCTACGTCCTGCTCGACGGCGAAATCACACAGGAGAAGACCGAGGCCTCGATCCGCCGCCACATGGCCCCTCACCCCGTCGAATTCACGCACGTCGAGTGGTTCAGCAAGTTCGAGAGTGAGTGAAAAAGTCCCTACAACACACACACACACACACACACACACACACACCCATCCATCCATCCCTTGCTAACCCCCCTCCGCAGTCAAAGAACGCGTCGCATCCACCTTGCTGCACCCCACGCCCAGCGGGCCCTTCATCCTCGCCGGCGACGCAGCACACGTGCACTCCGTCAACGGCGGGCAGGGCATGAACACGGGGCTCTCAGACGCCTTCAACCTAATCTGGCGCCTGCACTTCCTGCTCTCGCACCCGTCGCTGCCGGCGCCCACCGCCGCCGCGCTGCTCGCCAGCTACGACGTCGAGCGCCGCGAGACCGCCAAGCGCGTCATCGACGTCGCCGCGCAGCTGGTGCGCAGCACCCTCTCCTCGGCGAAGGGGTACGTGCAGCTGATTGAGCAGAACGCGGCCTTCATCACGGGCATGGGGGTGCAGTACGGCGCGGTGGAGTCGCCGCTGGTGGTTGCGGGATCAACGGCAACGGCGGTGGGGGGCAAGTGCGCGGCCATCTGGACGCCGGGACACCGCGCGCCGGACCTGTGGCTCGCGCGCCCCGCGACACACGACGCCGTGCGCCTGTACAAGCTGCTTCGGTACGGGCGCTACTTGGTGGTGCTGGCGGGCGCGGCGGGGACGCACGTCGCGGTGCAGGACGCGCGGTTCGCGACGGTGGTGCGTGTGACGGCGTTGCAGGCGCGGGGCGTGGGAGCGCTGAAGCGAGACGGCGACGATGCGGAGGCGCCGGCTGAGGAAGTGCACCCCGAGGCGTTTGGGTGCTCGTACGTGGGGCGGGGCGAGTCGTACGCGGTGCTGGTGCGGCCGGACTGCTACGTGGAGTTTGTGGGCGGCGTGGACGAGGTGCTGGCGTATGCGCAGGAGAGGCTCCCCGGGCTGCTTCAGGTTGGGAGCGAGTGATGGGATGGGATGGCGAGGGACGGGGATGTATAGATGGGAGATAGAACGATTTGGAACGCGATTGCACCTTTTTTGCCACCTTGTCGTCCAGTCTGATTCGAACGTGCTAAACTTGACGCACTCATGCGGTCGTTGGGCGTTGCCATGCTCCTCGCGAGTGTGGTGGTGGACGATGCGAACACCAACGTGGAGACAGTGTAGTCTGCGTCCAGCCCCCTTCTCCCCAGACCACCTTCACCACCACGTCCAGAACGAAGCATGAAACGGGTGTAGCAAAGGAATAGTCGAGCGTTGGACTCTGCTAATAATCTAACCATCTATTTCCCGGAACCCGAACCGATTCCCCTTCCCGATGCAATGCTAAGAATGGACCTTGAACTCTACCAAGAAACCCATCCCATCTATATCCCGCCAGAACGCCTTCTCAACCCCCTTTTTGATTGGACTAATACCGTCAACGTATGCCCTGTACACCAGACGACAACGACAACGCAACACACCACCACCTACGCACCCGCCACCGACGGCGGCAGCTCCTCGACATCGACAGGCAGCTCCTCGCGATCCCCAGCCACGCGCTCTTCGCTCCTGCCGCGCTCCGGGGCCTCCGACTGCGCGTGTCCGCTGCTCCCCGCATTCTCAGCACCGGTACCATTTCCATTTCCATTCCCATTCCCGTTGAGGCGGCGCTCAAAAGCCCCCTTTTCCGAGAGGTCGATGGCGACGAAGGATTTGGGGAGTTTGACGCTGCGGGGTGTTAGCTTGGGTAGTTCGTCATCGAGACGAATGGTCATTAAGGCTCAAGCAAGACGTACGTGTGGAACTTGGCGCGCAGCGTCTCCAGGACCTCTTTCCAGTCCTGGTGCGCGGTGAGGCTGCGGCGGGGCGAGAAGCCAATCATGTGGCGGGAGTCGAGCTGGACGTCGAGCGGCGCAAAGGCGTGGCAGCCCGGCGACAGGGTGATGCGGATGCTGTAGTTGAAGGTGTGGGGCGCGTCGTCGGTGCTTGCGTTTTCGGACTCGTAGAGCTCGAAGTTGATTTGCGAGAGGTAGTCGAGCTCGGGGATGGCGTTGCGCTCGATCTTGGTCTTGATGCCGCCTTCGAGGATGCAGTTGAGGAGTGTGTAGATGTGGGACTCCTTGGTGAAGTAGAAGAAGCACTTTGGCGTGTCGGAGGCCTGCAGCTCCTCGAGGTCTCCGACGATCTCCTTGAGCAGGGGCAGCGAGGTGAGCAGGCCGATCTCGAGCTTCTCCTCTGACTCGATGCCGTATTCTTGTGGGCCGATGTAGTCGAACAAGACCTTGCACAGGTGGTACATCTCGCGCAGCTTGAACAGACGCGCATCCATCTGCGCCTTGGACGCAGCGTTGCCCATGCCCGTGTAGAGCTTGAAGTAGGACTCATTGACGTATGACGGCGGGGCGGCAGGCTTCATCGCAATCTCGGATGGCCGTCTGAAGCCCATGCGGCGGGCAATGCTGCTGTGCTTCTCGCCGCCTTCCTTTGTCTCTGGCTTCACCTCGGGGGTCGGTGGTTCGTCTGATGTCTTCTGCTTCGAGCTATCGAAGAATACATGCTCATCGATGAAGCTGTCGTCTGGAGTGAAGACCCATTCGAGGAACGGCCGGTTGTGGAGAGCGTCGAACTTCATGGTGTCGTAGAGCTCAGAGATCTTGCTAGGATCGACCTTATCGGCATCCTTGAATTCCTTGAAGAGCTTCTCCCATCGCTCCTTGAACAGCTCTGGACCCTCGTTGCAGCACCATCGTGACTGGATATGGTTGACGTTGGTGTACTTGGATTGTCCTGGAGTGCCGTCCGCAGCTGGGGGCGAGTTGATAGCGTTGAGTGAGGAGATGGCTTCCGACTCAATCTTCTTGAAGTTGTGGTTCATCACACGCTGGTGGAACTTGATGAGGGCCACGACCTGTCGCACGACAATGTAAGGCTCTGCCACATCCTTGGGCCATGCAAATTGTGGCGGGGCCTTGTCGCCGGCGCGGAGCAGCGTCTTGAGCCTCTTCTTGACCTTGTCCATGACATCCTTTGCGGCGTTGGAGTCGTCCAACAGGTCTTTGCGGACGTGGATCTGCTCTGCAGGATACTGGTCTTTCTCCAGGAACGACGCACCAAAGATCTGCGCGCTGGTCGTGACCCTGCGCTCCGAGCTGCTGAAGATGTGGACCTCGTCGAGCGCATCGCGGTTCATCAGTAGGAGATCGTTGCGCAGATTAGCACCCATGTCCTGAGTCTGGTGGCGAGCTGAGTGAGTCGGCTCTCCACCCCACTTGATGATCAGCTGCAGCTTGTCAAGCACCATGTTGTTGTCTTGGGCCGTGATTCGGGACAGGGTGACGCCAGACATGGAATCGCTCCTATTCTTCAAACGGTCGGGGTCGGTCTCGTTGCTGCTTTCATTACCAGCATCCCGCACAACGCTCGACGTGGAGCCCTGCCTTTGCCTCTCGGGGGACTCTTCGGGCAGCGACTCGCCCGGCAGCAGCTCATCCTTCCTCCTCTTGCGGAACATGGGCTTGATCTGGACCTTGGTGCCAGGCCATGGGCCCTTTTTCTGAAGATAGAGCTGGAGCTCGCGCAGCTTCTTGGGGTCCTCGAGCTTCTCATCCAGGGCTACCTTTACCGCGTCGCTGACGCTCTGCAAGGCCGGCTCGCCAATCAGCAGCACCTCTGCCTGATGTCCCTTGAGCAGATCCACGAACGGCTGCGTGTGGAACGTGTACTTGAACTTTTGTTTTGGGGTGCGGTCAGCGTGGCGGATCACGGACACGACGCCCTTGAGCTTCCATTGCGCTTTCGAGGCTGGCGGAGGTACGGGGATTTGGTGGTCTTCGGAGAGCGATCTTTCGGGCGCGAGAGCGGAGTCGTCGTCGCGGATGGCGGGCGGGGGCAAGAGGTCCGGTTCGGAGGCAGGGGCTGGCGGTATGATGCCGACGGTTGGGGGACTGAGGATTGCGGTGGGATCGGACTTTTCGAAACTGGGACTAGCTGCAATGGGAGTGGTACTTAGCGAGGTCTCAGGAGAGGAAGGCATCGTGCTAGCCTGCCGCATGTGGGGGAGATTGTGGTGGCGGTGGTGGTCCCCCATTCTTGACATACTGGGACTCTTGAACAACCCCTTCAACGCCTGACGATGGCTTGAGACACTCTTCCTCGAATCGTTCTTGTCTGAGCCTCCTTGGGCGTCGACGGCGGCAGTTTGGGCGGCGTCCTTGCGCTGCTTGCGAGAGATTTCGGTCATGAACATGTCTCTGAGGATGTTTGCTGCCTTGTCGTAGTAGTCGCCGTTGTCTTTAACGAAACTCCATCCGTTGACGTCGATGACGTAGCTCTTGTCGCCGGCGCGCAGCAGGTCGAAGCCGCAGACTCGCTGGCCGAAGCCTTCTGAGATTCTGGCAGCCATGGCAGCTTCTGTTTCACTAAGTTTGGTCACATAACGGACTTCCTTACCGCTTGGGTTGCGCTTAACAAGGCCGTCGACGACGGGCGACTTTCTCGTCTCGGCATGGCAGAAGGTCGGGCCAACGGTGTAGGCCTTGACGTCTTCGGCGTTCTCGACTTGCAGGAACTGCTCGTAGATGTAGCTGGACTCGGGCTCGGTGATGGAGCGCGGGGTGAGGAGGCTGTCGTCCTTTTCGGAGCTCTTGTTGTTGATTTTCCTGAATAGTCTGCGGCCGCCGCCGCCGTCCTTGCTGTGGAAGTAGATGTGGATGTTGTGGTCCTCGCCGCTGACGGGCTTCTCGACAAAGGGCTTGGTCAGGGTCTGGCCGTCCACGAAGATGGTGTCGCCGTCGTCCATCAAGTCGATCTTGTTGGGCGGCTGCAGGCCTCCCCCCGTGCCATCGCTGGAACCGGCAAGACTGATGCCGGTCCGGTCCTGCAGCTGCTTGGCAAACTCTGGCGAGGGCAGCTTCGGCCCGCCGTCGCGGTTGACCTCGATGCGCTTCGGGGTGGGGACGTTCAGCTTGTCGAGGATGGAGAGACACAGGCGGCGGTCCCACAGGACCTGCTGCATGGGCAGGTCGTTGACGCAGAAGGGCTTGCGCAGGCGGACGTAGGCAATGGCCTTGTCGAGGGGGAAGCCGTCGGAGAAGAAGGAGATGAGGAAGTCGCAGACGGGCCAGTTCTCGACGTCCTCGTCGAGGATGATCTTGTCGCCGAAGATCTTGACCTCGAAGTCGTCGACGAGCTTGCCGAAGATGTTGCGGGCGGGCTTGCTGCGGGCCTTGGACTCGAGGGCGCAGACGCCGATGATGCCCTTCATGGGCTTCTTGGGCTCGCGCATGTGGATGCTGGCGGGGCTGCTGCTGGCGGCGGTGCTGCCGCTGACGCGGCGGTGGGTGGTGCGGCTGCGCGAGCGGCGGGGCGGCGGCGGTGCCTGGGGGTGCTGGGGGT
>JUDZ01008784.1:0-11830 GCA_000812845.1 Stagonosporopsis tanaceti | reverse complement strand
GCGTTCATTTCCGTGCGTTCAATTCCGGGGTGGGGAGCGGGATGGTAGGGCAGAGGAGGGGAGAGACGAGAGAGGAGGACAGGAGAGGAGATGAGAGCAATGCCGTGCTGTATGGAGGACAGAATGGGCTGCGGAGGTAAAGTGTACAAGTGACGCGCAACATCCGTCGGTATGAGGGGATGGCGAGATGGCGAGGTGGCGGCCTAGCGGGGCTGGAGGATGAAGAGGGAGGGAGCTGGGAAGAAGCGCGGGTAGGCGAAGAGGTGGGATACGCGACTGTGTAGGCGAGTCTGTAGATGAAACTCCCCTCACTTATCTCAGCTATGCAGCAGGCGAGGTTGGATGCATGTATCGAACAAGACAGCCGCTTACCCCTGTTACACTACCTCCTTCTTCTCGATTCATCTCGCAGTTCGCTCAACCCCGCTTAAGTCCACCTCAATTCACTCCACTCACTCCACTCCCACTCTCTCCCCCCCTCTCGCTCTGCCCTTACCCCTCGCTCCCCTCCCCTCCCCCCACTTCCTCTTGCTTTGCCACCTTCCCCCCCGGTTTGAGTCCGGATTCGAGTTCAAGTGTAGCACAATCATGGACGCGGACGTGGAGCTGTCCTCCACCCCCCCTCTCCTAGGTTCGTATCGTGATGTTCAACATCGAATCGAGCCAGTGAAGTAGCTTTATTGCTGCGCTGGTCTGCAGTTCGGGTTCGTAGGCTACAAAGACGAGGGACGCGAGGCAGAGAGGCAAGCAGGCAGGGATGTGCTGCTATGCCTCTGTTCTTCGCTTGCGAGCCCGCAGGTAAAGGGGCTGCGGGTGGGGTTGGGGACTTTAAAGTAAGAATTACGTGTAAGGTGGGATGCTGTTTTTTTGCCTTTGTTAATATTCCGTACTATAGTAATATTCTCGTCATGCAGTAGGCTTGAGTTGTAGCAAGGGTGGTTGTGAAGATTTTGTTGGAGCGATGTGGAAGGCGGTCAATTTGCGAGATTTGTTCGAGTTTTGGAAGGATAAAGCAGGTATTGGTCATTGATTAGATGATGGTGAACTCCTTGATCGGGAGAGAATTTACATACTGGACAATCATTTCTCCGGTAATCATATGGCCATCATCACCAATTCCAAATCTCTGTTCGATGCGGATCAGTCCTACTCTTTGGTGTTTCCCGTCATTGTTACTTTGTAGAAGAAGTCCAGAAACCGCACGCGAAAGAGAGGGAGACTTCCACAAAAGCACGAAAGCCAGGGTGTCACCAGACTGCAATTTTGGATCCGCAGCTGTCCAGTCAAAGTCCTCGAAAACCTGGCATGTACCAGATGCCTCAAGATCCTGATATTCACGAGGCAGTTCCAGTAAGCTGGCACTTAAACAACCCGGTGAAAAGGTAAGGTTGACCAGAAAAGCAGGGCCTTTGACCGTAATACTAGCGCCATTGGAATGTCCAAAGTGAGAAGGCCCGATAATGTCAAAGTCGGCTTCGACCAGTGCTGCAGATCTGAGCTCTACACATGTAGGCCAATAGATTTTTCCGGTCACGGAAATCCACGACCAAGTCGGTCTGTCCCCATCTGGTCGTGGCTCCGAGGCACCCAGTGATGAACGCCAGCAAAGGTCATCCAGAAGACTGTTGCGCCACATTCCTGCTACATATAGATCATTCTTGCGAGTGGCTTGCATAGCCTTCACTACAGCTGATATTGCAGGTAGTCGATCACACTCATAAGTCAGATTCAGACTTGAGTAGTGCATCACTGTTGCTTTCCAAGAGTCAATTGGATTACCCGGCTTGGCCCTGAAATGGGGGCTCCGAAGGCTGCCACTCAGTTTTCGAAGATCTTCCACTCCATCTTCAGACAGCACAGCAGAATCACATTCCCAGTACAACTGCTCTTTGCCAAAATGGACAATTCGAACGGACAGCTTTCGCTCTTGAAAGACCCAAGCACGATCCAACAGTGGCCAATCAGCGCCAAGATGCTCTTGTGGGGACCGAGGAAACGTAGGCAAGGGCACCCGCACGAATAGTCCCGACTCTCCTAGAGGAACGGCTGCATGACAATCCTGCATTCTAGAGAAGCATCCGCGTTTGCTGCTGTCTGACCAGGTTGCGGCTAGAGTTAAGATAGCTCCTGCGTAAACATTTGCCATAGAGGCTGCAGTAGCATGCCAATCTTTCAGATCATCCTGGATAATGCCTATTCGTAGAGCGTCAGTTTATACGAACATAATCCACCAATGAATTCAGTAAGCTTACATAAGGCGTCTATCCAGAGAAAGCGAATATTGACTCGCAGACATACTTCTACTGCATCTCTGAATGTTTTAGGTAATTGGTTGACTGAAATACCAGCTTTGAAAGACTCAATGTTATCGGACTGGAGTCTTATTGCCGGTCCTGCCACTCCCCAGCAGTGGCTCAGACATGCATATGGGTATATTGAAGTCATGTTCTCGCACAATTGAACGTAGCCTTGGTTTAGTTTCAGGAGTCGCACAGGCATCCACTGAAGCTCCTGGTGACGTTGACAGGCTTTGTGCTCATTCCTGCACACGTCCAACCAACTTCGAATCGTCGTTATCGCTTGATCAGAGGAGGTCTCCCCAGACGGTTGCCGTAGCTGGCCAATGTGCCAGTCCGATCGGCCCTCTGTACTCTAGCCTACATTAATTGTCATTGCTTTCAATTCCATCCAAGAGGGCAATGCTGACCTTCCTCGGTGAAGATCACGATGCTCTCGTAATCATCTGTCCTCTTGCCGAATGCTGGCCATGGATCAATCTCGATCTCCAATGTGCATCCTGCCTCTTCGTAGATAAGCCGCAAAGAAACACTCTCTGGTGTCTGGCTGCATCTGGCAAGCGCATCGATAACAAGAGTACAGAGATTGCAACCAGCGTGAGCTCCAGCCTCGAATTGATCCACACCTATAGGCCTCCAATGCTTTCCGTGCCAAGTAAAATGAAGCTTCGATTCGATAACGACCTTTGGCACCTTGCAAAAAGGACAACAGGGCACGTTGTCCGCATCAAATCTTGACAAGCTGACCGGAAATGGCGTATGGCGGGCAGAGTCCTCGTCCATTGCGATGTCTTCGGTCGCGACTTCAGCTGCTGTGGCTGACACGATTCGAGTCAGTTCTCTAAGTGATCAGTAGCTGCCTCGACGCGCCTGAGTGCTGTCTTTGTAGGGGAAATCCCCACAAGGCTGCAAGGCTGAGTGCTGTCAGACGAGTAGAGAACCTTCGCAAGGTTGAGAGGCCGAGTGGGGTCAGACGACCTGAACTTCCATCGGTCAAATAGATAGCAACAAGCGACTGGACGGAAGAGACGAAGAATTTGGGGTGAAGATGCAACAGATACGGAACGAGGTGGAGAAGAGAAGGAGTGAGATGAGAAAGGGGAGAGTATAGAAGGCGAGGAGGGGTAGGTGTAACTGCAATGTTTACGGCTGCGCCACGCGAGGTGCTAGAGGCGAGGTAGGCGAGGCTGACGAATAAGGCAACAACGATCGCACGCAGTGTGGAACGCGCGCTGATGGGTATTAAACTTTTATTTCTTTTGTATCTCGCATGATATCGTTTCACAACTCGGCATCGACCCAACAAAGCAACAAACCTATGCCCGGCTGAGGTTAGCACCCTCCTCCTGCTTCTGCAGACCGTACTTCTTGAGCCTGATGCTCTGGATGGCGATGAAGCCGGTGGTATCCATGGGGCTGAAGTTGTCGAGGGTATCCATGGAAGCCTCCTCCTCGGAGTACAGCTTCTCGGTCTGCGAGCTGCGGCCGAGGACGTACGCGTTGCCCTTGTACAGGGTGAGGCGGACCTCGCCGTTGACGCGGCGCTGGGAGAACAGCAGCGAGTTCTCGACGAACTCGCGCTCGGGCGAGAAGTACATGCCGTTGTACAGCTGGTAGCTCCAGTTGTGCGAGACGAACTGGTCGCGCAGGTTGCGCACCTGCGTGTCCATGACGAGACCCTCAAGGTCCAAGTGGGCAAGGCGGAGGACGGTCATGGCGGGGGAGTCGTAGCAGCCGCGGGACTTGAGGCCGATGAAGCGGTTCTCGACAATGTCGATGCGGCCGATGCCGTGCATGTGGCCGAGCTTGTTGAGCGCAACGAAGAGCTCGACGGACTCGGTGTAGGTCTGATCGGGCGTGACGAGCTTGACGGGGACACCCTTCTCGAAGTGGATGGTGACGTCGGTGGGCTTGTCGGGGGCGACGAGGGGCGACTGGGTCATGGTCCACATGTCATCGGGAGGAGAGACGTTGGGGTCCTCGAGGATACCTGGGCGCGTTAGTCTGAGGAGCGTAATACTGAAAATGTGAGAGTCATACCAGCCTCGTAGGAGCAGTGGGCCAAGTTGGCGTCCATGCTCCACGGCTTAGCCTTGGTGGATGTGACGGGGATGCCGTGCTTCTCGGCATAGTCGAGCAGATCTTGCCTGCCCTTGAAGCGGTCGCAGAACTCGGGCAGCCTCCAGGGTGCGATGACCTTGATGGTGGGCTGGAGTGTGTAGAAAGCAAGCTCGAAGCGGACCTGGTCGTTGCCCTTGCCGGTGCAGCCGTGGGAGACGAAGTCGCAGCCTTCCTGCTGAGCAACTCGGATCTGTGCGCGGGCGATGACTGGGCGAGCCAGCGATGTGCCGAGGAGGTAGCGGCCCTCGTAGGTAGCGTTGCACTGGACAGCGCGGAAGCAGAGCTCCTCGACGAACTCCTTCTGGAGGTCGAGGATGACCATCTTCTTCGCGCCAATCTTGAGCGCCTTCTTCTCGACCTCATCCCAGGGCTCTTCCTGGCCGACGTTGGCGAGGAAGCAGACTACCTCGTAGCCCTCCTCTGAAGCTTATGTTAGTACTCTCAAACGATGTGACTTGCAGCAGTGACATACCGATCAGCCATTGCAGGATGGTGGAGGTGTCAAGACCACCTGTGAGTCAAGTTAGTTCATAATGTTCACCAGACGCCAACAGCCTCAATGAAGAAGCAATGCAGCTTGTAATGAGTGTGAGCATACCAGAGTAAGCCAAACAGACGCGTCCCTTAGCCATGATGTGAAGAGTGTGATGTGAAGTGTGAAGAAGGAGTGTTGAAGAGTCAATGGCTTGAAGAATGGTTCGTCTGGGGCATCAATGCGGGCCGTCGCCGATAAGATAGGTAACGCGAGTGAAAAGTAAAGTCCAAGCGCTGCGGGCCGATATCGCATTAGCGCTCAGTACCCCTCCGACGCCCTGCAGAATGACGGTGAGTCGAAAATCTTGGAGATCAAAGCGCCCACTCTGAATGGCTAGCATCGGTAAGATAAGTTTCAATTCAACGAACTCAGGTTCTCGATCGTGGTATCTCCGATGCTTCTATCCAAACACACGCAACGCAAGCTGCAGGCCCTCAAGGGCACAAAATCCCCACCCCTTGGTGACTCAAAGGTATCAAACTTCAAAACAAATGACTGTGACGCTAATCTCAACGGTAAACGCCGCCGCAATGCGGAATGATGCTCCCATATCCAGGACGCGCAGGTGTGTGCAAGGTGTGTGCAATATGTGACAGAGAATTGAACATGGTCGTGATGATGCGGTAAAGGGTGCGTGGCGCCGAAGCCTAGAAGGCGCCGCCCGCAACCCTCTCGCGCTCGTAGAAGATGATATAAGCGCGGTCATTCTGCAAGCGATCCTTCGGCTGCAGGTTGCCGGGTTCAAAGTCCACCAGACGATCATCGTTGAACGATCGCCAAATGCCCCTAGCTTTGTCTTTGACGAACGCAGTGTAATGACCGCTGCCGAGTGTCGCGCCGATGTGGTGTATGACAGCGTACGCGTTGTAGATGTAAGGTCCGTTCATCGTTGGGTCTGCCTTCAGGCCTGCCAGCTGTGTCTGGCCATCGGGAGCATTCCTCGCAATGTACTGTTCTTGCTCTGGTGTCATGGGCTTCTCCATGAACGGACTCATGTCGAGGCCTTGCAGGGGGAAGTTGATAGGTGTCCGCACTTTGCGAGCACTCTCGTTGTGCGAAGCGCTGAAACGCTTGAAGTGGACGACAAGGGTGTCAGGGGCTCTTGTGATTGTGATCTTCTTGACGGCCTCGCGATCTTTCTTGCATCTGGGACAGCGCCAGAGCTCGTCTCCAGCAAGACGCTCCGCCGAGCAGTAAGATCGTAGACAGTCTCGCACATCGCAGGCTTGATCGCGTGGGATCTCCAGGCTCAGACTCCAGAAGGCTTCGTAGGTAGTACTTGTGATGCCACATGATTGACACGTCAGCTGGGACGCGTGCTGGCCAGCAAACATTCCGCCGATGACCGACATGTCACGATGCTGGTATCGTGCCCATTCAATTTTCGCAGCGTACTGTCGTGGAAACTGTTCTCTTTGCAGCTCTTGCTTCTCCGTCAAAGGTTGAAGTGGGGCCTTGTTCCATGTCACGTTTAGGTCTTCGTGCATGAAGTCGAGGACAAATTCAAGGAATTCTTTGGCGTCTTGTTGCTGGTCAACACCCCATTGCGAGTTGAAATGACCGCAAACTCTCTGTCCTGTGTCAGCAATGTATAAGAAAAGCAGGTTGTTCTACATACCCTGAACGTGCTTGGCCGCACGGAAGAGATGTCGCCTTTGAATAAGTTCGATATCAGGGTGGCGTAAGCTTCCGGCAGGATGCCTTTCGTTCCTTTCCAGTTATCCCGTTGCAAGTCCCGGTTATATCGCCCAGTCAAGTACAAATCGGAGAGCGATAGATGCCCGCTCAAACACTGCACTACTGAATTCATGTAGCAAGTCACTCCGAAATTGATCAAGCCAGTCTTGTGCATCCGAACATTAGTGAAATGGGGCTGCGAAATGTACACTGGTGGTTGGTTGGTACGGCCTTGGGGAGCGACTTGTCGCTCGTGGACACCGCTGTAGCTGACTCGAGGGACAGATGGCGGCGGTCGAGATGGCGCAATAGGTATGGCTGGCTGAACATATTGGGGTATCGGTGGCGGTCGAGGAGCTGCCTGCACCATAGACTGCCCTCCTTCAACGTCTGGAAACCTTCGCAAAAAGTCCTCTGTTGTGCGGTAAAACGGCGATCCAGGCTCATCGCCCTCGTCCTCCTCGTTAAGTGGCTGCTCTACAACAGCCCTTCCCTTGCGAGCTTCCTCGAGCCACTTTTGTTCTTCCTCTGGGTCCATGGGAACATATTCACGCCTTCGACGCTGTAAGTTCAGTTTCGCGGCATGGGTTGCAGCAGGTGCTCGGCGAACGCCACGAAGCCTTGCCTGACCTGTAGCAAGTAACGCAGCGGTGGTCGAAGTTTTGAGAGCCTGAGGTCCCACCAGGTCGATCCACGCATCTAGTCCACCTTTCAGTAAGATCGGTGGTCGCTTCAACGGCTTATCCTCATTGAACTCGGTCAATGTGTCGTAAAGGCGTTTTAGTGCCAATTCGTCCTCGGTCCGGTTGTGTTTTGTTAAGAAATCAGTGCTCATGGTTGAATCGTTATAGTAAACAACTACGTCGTACTCGTGGCGTCGCTCGAACATGGCTTGCTCCTCGTCTGGGGAGATGATTAGACGATCTGAGAGTTGCTCTGCGGAAACGCCGTCTTGCAGCGTCGGAGGTTCTAGACATATGACTGTGCGATGATAGAGATGTCCGGCATCAAAAGCCGACCGATCTCGAACATCAATCATCAGTACGTTGAACATGCGGAGATAGTCGTAGAGCTTTGTGGCATCTATCTCGAGCTCTATTGCAGCACTGACGGCTCGATCGCGGCCTGTGAGTGTGCGTGATGCCTGTTGCGTGGGGAAGTACGAATCCGATGTGCCATTCGTGTTTGGAGCGTGGTTTGATGCGCTGGAAGCTGCTGCCAACGAGTTGCTGCGCCCGCCAGTCCCGTTCATGCTTCGTGGTGTGCTTCGCGGTGGTGCGATGTTGGGCGGCAGCGAGATGTTGCGTGCTGGACTGTAGGTAGGACTTGGTTCCTTTGGGAACGAAGCTGCCGAAGCTGTATCCAATGGTAGCTTTGGCGGTAGTCGTGATGGGGGAGGCATATCTCTGGGGCCAACGAGTCGGATGGACGACTGGTAATCTGCTGGAGACGGCATCTTGACAGACAGGTCTTGGCTGGAGCGGGCGGACGCTGTATCTACAGATGACCCGACTCCTCGAAGTTTGGCGAATCGATCGGCGAGATCTACATTTATGGACGACGAACTCTGGTGTACAGCTCGACCATGTAGCGATTGTGGCTTGGGTTGGGGTACTGGCTTCCTTCGGCCAGAGTCGACTGAGCCAGCAGGTGAAGCTCGACCGCCTGGTGCGGACGTTGGCACGCTCGGTAACATCAACTCGTCGTCTCTCTTGATCGCGATGACTCCATTTCTGTTGGACGAAGCAGACCCCGATCTGCTATGGAGGGCGCCATTCCGGAGGTTGTTGTTCTTGATTATGTTCTTGATGCGTACGAACTGCTCTTCGGCCGACGATATCTCCTTCAACAACGTGTTGTAGTCGCGGTGGGTCTGGCTGCGGCTGGCGGCGATCTTGTCGTGGTAGTCGCTGTGCTGGGGAATCAGGACTGCGACAATCTGGTAGGCGACCAGGTACTCCCAATATGCGCCGGCTACGGGAGCGCGGTTACCAAGCATGATCCTGGCCGAAGCGAAATGTTGCCTTGCATGATCGAGCAAGTTCTTGATCTAGGCCAAGTCAGTTCCTGCCACATGCGCCAGTCCGAACATGCAGCATACCGAGTGGTGTCTCAGCCCGTCGACTGTCTCTGTTGCCGAGCCCACAATCTCAGCAATGGGCGGGAAGGTGCCTTCAGCGCCAGGAGCGCCTCCAGACGTACCCAGCCCATTGCTGTCGTGGGCGCCGTTGCTGTAGCCGTTCATCGGGCGGGGTGGTGGGGGGACCCGGGGGCGGCAAGGGAGCAGCTGCACTCTTTACCGCACTCTATGCTCCGGGCAGCTCGCACATGTCGGACGCAAGGCGCGGCGGGGGGTGAGGTGTCGGCGTGTGTGCAGGGCGACTGTGTGCACCGAGATGGCGGGCGGTCGAGGCCCAACTGGCGGGGCGTTCGGCTCGACAGAGGCCGCAGATGGTCGCTGGGGGGGCGGGGTGCTGGAGACGTGTCTTTGCCGGGCAGGACAGTCCAGCGACGGCGTGCGAAGAGTGCGTGGGTGAAGTGTGGCGCAGGTCGGTCTGATGCCCTCGGTGGTGCTTCTCGAGGCCTCCGGCGGCGGCAGGCGTCATCGCGCGGGCCAAGGCCGCAGCGCAGCTACCTGAGCATCCATCGACACCACAGCTGTACCGCGACCCGCCATACTGCATACTAGGCCCTTCTGCGAGCAGGAGCAGATGTACACCCTGCGGTAAACGACCAGACATTGACGCAATATCCACCAGCAACACGATAGACGCGCATATACCGACACCATGGCGGGCTGGTTCGGGTCCTCGACCAACAGCGCGCTCGACGAGCAGATCGAGCGCGCCACCACCTCGAGCCTGTACGTGCAGTCGGGATGAAGCAGTAGCTGCAGCGCCCTTTGCTGATGCAACACAGCGAGGACATGCCCCTCAACCTCGAGATATCCGACGTAATACGCTCCAAGACAGTGCAGCCTAAAGACGCCATGCGCTCGTTGAAGAAGCGCATAGGACACAAGAACCCCAACGTCCAGCTGGCAGCTCTGAATGTATGCTCGTCCACCCGTATAGCTGGTATGCGCCGACTAATGCCTGCGCCAGCTCACCGACACCTGCGTCAAGAACGGCGGCGCCCACTTCATCCAAGAGATAGCTTCGCGCGAGTTCCTCGACAACATGACCTCCCTCATGAAGGCCCCCGGCGGCGCGGCGGCAAGCCATGACGTTCAAAGCAAGATGCTGGAGCTGATACAATCCTGGGCGACGGCCGCCGAGGGGCGCAGCAACCTGAGCTACATCAACGAGGTCTATCGCAGCTTACAGCGGGAGGGGTACCAATTTCCTCCGAGAGAGAACATCTCCAGTAGCATGCTTGACAGCAGCGCGGTACGTTAGACACGCCTCAGTCAAGCGCTGAACGCTGACCAAATACAGCCCCCAGAGTGGACAGACTCAGACGTATGCATGAGATGTCGCACACCTTTCACCTTTACGAACCGCAAACACCATTGCCGAAACTGTGGCAACGTCTTCTGTGGCGCATGCTCAAGCAACAGCATTCCCCTGCCACATCTCGGTATCATGGACCCCGTGCGAGTTGACGACGGCTGCCATGCGAAGCTCACCGATCGATCGCGAGCAACACCCGGACCGCCCAGGTTCGATGCGCCCAAGCCGGCCAAGACACTATACCAGGGGTCCATGGAGCCACGCAACCCTCGCGTGGAGGACAGCTTCGACGCCGATCTGAAGAGAGCACTGGAGATGAGCTTGGAAGACGCCAAAGGCAACAGCTCGTCTGGTTTTGTGCCACAAGCGCAGCTGCACTCGCAGTCGAAGCCAAATGGTGCAGCCAAAAAGCCAGCGCCGGAAGAGGAGGAGGACGCCGATTTGATGGCCGCTATTGCAGCGTCCCTGACCGACATGGAAGAACAGAAGAAGAAGTACTCGACAGACTTCCGCCAGCAGGCGACGAATACTTCGAGTGGGACACCATTCGTCGCTCCAAAGAGCGACTTCGAGCTGACGCCGGTGGAAGCGGAGAACATCAACCTCTTCTCAACATTAGTCGATCGATTACAACATCAACCTCCTGGTGCTATCTTGCGTGAACCCCAGATACAAGAGCTGTACGAGAGCATAGGCAAGCTGCGACCAAAGCTAGCTCGCACCTATGGCGAGACAATGAGCAAACATGGTATGTCTCCTTATCTCTTCTTGTTCTCGCGCATGCTAACCTCAATAGAAACACTGCTTGATCTGCATGCTAAGCTTTCCACTGTTGTTCGTTACTATGATCGCATGCTCGAGGAGCGTCTCTCGAGCACGTACCACCAGGCCGGTGCCATGTACGGCATGCCTCGCCCTTCATCCAATGTTTACCCCCAAATTCCCTCTGGCGCACCAGCACCAGCGTACCAGGGCAGCGAAAACTACTACTCGAGCAACACAGCCCCGGCAGACCCGTACGGGCGGCCACAACCTAGCTATCAACCACAACCGCAGCAGCCGTATCCTTCGTTCGACCAGCGAGCACCGTCCCAGTCGTATGCCTCGCCCGACCCCTACCAGCAGCCTCAACAACCCTCGCAGCCATACCCCAACCTTGCCTCCTACAGTAGCAGCGCAGCACCTCAGCAACAACCGCCAAGCACCACCTACCAGCAGCCCCCATCACCCCAACTCCAACGCCAAATGTCGAACCAATACCCACCCCAGTCCTCTGGCTACCCATCCCAAGCACCACCCTCCAATGTCTCTGACGTCGAAAGCGCAAACTACTACTACAACGACAGCGCGCCGGCTCCCATTCAGCGCACATACAGCCACACGTCGCAACCGCCCCAGTCGTCCTCGCCGCAGATGTACAACCGCGCGCCGCCCCAGCAGCAGCAGCAAGCTCCCATCTCGCCACCTGCACAGCCGGCGACCGCGTGGCAAAACCCTCCTTATCCGAGAGAGAACGCGCTGCCACAGGCTCTTCAGCAGCAACAGGCGCCCCCGCAACAACAGGCGCCATCTCAACAGCAACAACAGTGGCAACAACCCCCTCAGCAACAGCAACAGCAACTACCGCAACAACAGCAGCAGCCTCCGCAGCAGCAGAGCTACTGGAACCCCGCCACACCATACGCGATGGGCGGCTACGGACCCGAGAGTTTCCCCACGGCGCCGCAGGCCGCGCCGGCGCAGAAGGT
>JUDZ01008783.1:0-11814 GCA_000812845.1 Stagonosporopsis tanaceti | reverse complement strand
AGTACACGGTCCTGCTCGTTGCTCTGTCCGGACAGCTCGAATAGATTATAGGCGGCAGATGCGCACAAGGCATGGAATATGGCGACGTCGGCGCTTGAGCCTTCTGCTTGGGAGACTAGGCCTTTCAGTGCCATTGGTAACATCATAGTGCGGCACGGGTTGTGTGATTCGTCTATTAGTACGATTTTGCGACTTGTGAAGGTTATCCAGTGATGGATAAGTCGTTTCTGTTTCGACGGCATGGGCAAAGCATCGAGATGGCGTGGCGGTGTGAGCTGGTCTTGTCTCTCAAGCCGTGATGGACTGCGAGCAGCAGCCAACGTGGGAGTTTCACGAAAGTTGTCGAAAGCATGGACCGAGTTATTTAGGATGCTGTGTTCTTCCTGATGAAGCGTCTCGGTTGTAGGCGACGCGTAGACGTCGTGTATGGTCGTGCTTTCAGTAGGATCATGTGAGGGATGTCGAGGTGTTACATCGACAGGATGCGGTCCAGATGGATGCACAGTAAATACGCAAAACGCTCCGTTCTCCAGCGTCGAGGAGTCTCCAGGCCGCCATGCGTCCAGTGTGGCCAAGGCAGTATCCAATTCTGGTGGGTCTAGGCGTTTGAGAGGTATGGGAGTACCACGCGATGCCAGAGACCTTCTTGATGCTCGGGTTTCTGGCTGAGTGGAGACCTCTGCATCTGCTGCATCGAGCGGGTTGTACTGTACCCAGCTTAAGCGTAGGCCGTAGCCCTCACAAGCAACACCCATCTGGCGACATCGCCGGCATGAAGGAGCTTCCCTAATCAGTACAGACTTGTATCAGCGCAAGAAGTGTATTTGGATGCGGTGACTTACTCATCGCACTTGACCCTACGCGATCGACATGTCCAACAGCCAGTGAAGCATTTTGTACGCTGTCGCTTCATGCCCGGCTCGGCTCGGATGGACGCTATTGGTCTTTAAGACGTTGAAAGTAGATCCGGCAACAGCACTTCAGACCGATCAAGCGTTGAAGCTTGTTGCTTTGCCTCCTCGCTCCGTCCTGCCACCGGTGTGACCCTGATGTACGAGCAGAGATCCTCCGTGCATTGGTATGTGGCTAAGCAGGAACACCGATCTCTCAGCTAACACGCGCTCGCTCTAATTTGCCTGATGCTTCCAAAGCAGATTAGTGATTGGAAGACCCGTGTGATGTTCTTTAGCTCGCTTCGTTCTTCCGATTCTTGAGTTCGTCCCAACCCGCTTCGGATCAGCTTCTGATTGGCGACACCTCACTAGCGGCTCGCTTTAACCTTCCTGTTCATCAAGTTCCAACTCAGACGCTGATAGAAATGCTGTCTTCCCGTCTGACTGAGGCTCCTTGTGTCCATCTGGCCCCTGAGAGTGACCTTGACAATGTCCAAGCTTTCCACCATGTTGTATAGGAGCGAGATGACAGTGGAGCCACAAGGCTACAACAGTTCATATAATACACACTCCTTAACCCTCCCTCTCGACCTCACGCACTCAGTTTGCTACTTCAGAAGCCGTCCTGACTGGAGCTTACACTGAAAGCTCCAATTATTGAGCGATTCTGTGATCCGCTCTCTTACTCATTATTGTACCGCCACCGTGTTCGCCAACATGGGCGTCACCACTACAACCAAGGATCAGAATACCACTCGTTCGCGAAAGAGCACCACGCCGGCAACTTCCCTGGATCAGACCATACAAGAGGTCACATACACGGATGGCGAATCAGACGAGTTCGAATTCGGTGGTTCTTTGGGCGCAGCGTGCCTGATGATTGGCTTCCCCCTCGTGATGTGGTACATGTGGATTGGAGCCACTTACTACGACGGCCTGTTTCCCATGCCGGAAGTCGATCAAACTTGGAGAGACTTCGCGCGTCACCTGGCGAATCTTGTCTACGAAGGAGCTTACCCCACTGCCAAAGCCTGGGCTGTGTACTGGACTTTCTTCATCTTCGAAGCCTTCATGTGAGTCAGCCTGCTTTCATCATGCAATTATGTACTCGCACTGACCTCTCCAGGTACTGCTACATGCCTGGCGTAACGACGCAGGGTCGACCCCTACGACACGAAGGTGGCAAGAAGCTGCCATACTACTGTTCGGCCTACACCAGTTGGTACGCGACTCTCGTCATCGCCGCTTCCCTGCATGCTACCGGCATATTTCCTCTATACACGCTCATCGATGAGTTTGGATCGATCATGACTGTGGCGATACTCTCGGGGTTCCTCAACAGCATCATTGTCTATGTCCAGGCGATTGTTCGTGGCAGGACCCACCGGCTTACCGGCTATCCCATCTACGACTTCTTCATGGGTGCTGAACTTAACCCTCGGATCGGCATACTGGACTTCAAGATGTTCTATGAGGTCCGCATTCCTTGGTTCATCCTGTTTCTCACCACCGCCTCGGTCGCGGCGCGACAGTACGAAACATACGGCTACGTGTCGGCCGAGGTTATCTTTTTGATGGGTGCGCATTTCTTGTATGCCAATGGTTGTGCGAAAGGTGAACAGCTTATCATAACGTCCTGGTGAGTACATAGAGGTCCACGGTTCCACTCCACGTGCTCCCTTCATCTTCTTTTGATGATCTCGAAATGAAGCCTCTAAGCAGACTTGCTAACACTTATCTTCTCGCGCAGGGACATGTACTTTGAAAAGCTGGGCTTCATCCTCACTTTCTGGAACATGGCTGGAGTGCCCTTCAGTTACTGCCATTGTGCCCTGTACCTCGCTAACCACGACCCGTCCGAATACCGCTGGAGTCGGCCCGCGTTGTTGGCATTCTCTCTCGTATATGTGTTCATGTACTGGATGTGGGACTCGTCCAATGGCCAGAAGAACTCATTCCGCCAGCAAGAGCGCGGCCAGCTGATCAAGCGCAAGGCGTTCCCGCACATGCCTTGGACAGTCATCGAGAACCCGCGAGTGATCGAAACCACGGCTGGAGACCGCATCATGGTGGATGGATGGTTCGCCATCATACGCAAGCCAAACTACGTGCCTGACATGTTCTTTGCAATGTCCTGGGGCCTGATTACCGGATTCAAGTGAGTCGCCTAGTCTTCTTGTGGGTATTGTTTGGATGCACACGCTGATCAACTTGCAGGTCCCCATTTCCTTGGTTCTACTTCGTCTTCTTCATGGTCATGATCATCCATAGAGCCCGCAGGGACATTGCGAGATGCCGTAGGAAGTATGGAGATGCCTGGACACAGTACGAGAAGGAGGTGCCTTATCTCTTCCTTCCGGTGAGTTGCACTTCCGCACCTGTTATCCTTTCTTTGCTAACAGGCCCGAAGTATGTTATATGATGCGGTCCTGGGCATGGTCTCCGTAAGTAGTATCATGTAGCTAAGATCTAGCTTGACGCGCGGTCACCAGAGATCAAAGAAAGCAAGCTGTAACATAGACCAAAGGCCAAGTCCTGTCATAGGGAAAGTGGACCGATATTCTTCAGATGAACAGAAATAGCTTTGTCAATAGTAATGTCCACAGAATTTGACATCCATCTTCTCCGGTTCGCTTCTCGGCTCGAACGGCAGCATTCTTGGATTGACTTGTTTCGTAACAAGATGTGTTCGGAGGTTTCGCGGCGCGCGTGACGTCACGCACCTGCCATCGCTGGACCAGCGAACATCACAGCGACTCGGTAGAACAGCATTGTGCTGCAGCATCTGCTTTCTGTACCAGCACGCACAATTCAAGAATAGAACTGAACAAAGTCAGATGGTTCCTGCCAAGCAGCGGCAGATCGTTGTATGACATGGGGTTACGGGAACGATGAAGCCACGCGCGAACTAGAAGCGTGACATCATAGAGCCAACTCTATTGTTCCAGACACCACGCAAGCCCTAGCAAGAACCTGCCCGTCATGCAAGCGGACCAAGAGCCGTCATAAGATGGGGTAGGCCTTGACCTGTGCGGGCTAGCGCCTGCTTATTTGATGATGCGGTGTCTTACGCTTCTAGCCAAGATCTTGACATTTGAAGCTTTTACTACGCATTTGGATCCTGCCGTGCTTCTTCATCTCCAACCTCAGCAGACCCGACGGGGACTCTTGACACTCAAATAGCTTCCAGCAGGAGTAGAAAAGAGCAGAAAACATGGTCGGAGGCAGAAGACGCGTACTCTCAACGACAGGGTCCTTCTACGGAAATGGCTCAAACAAGAGCTCCAAAGGATATGAGCGTACCGACTTGGAAGCCGCATATGGCTCAATCAACCCAGCGAAACCACGTCAAAGATTCCGCGATGCAATCCAGTGCACCATTCAGGACAAGCGGACTGCAGAGATGAAGAAGATGCTCATCGACCATGTCGATCACGAGGCCCTGGAGAAGTACAGGAAGAGCGAAGAAAGTGTACGATTGCAATAGGAGCATATGGGAGCCAGGCGCTGACTGAAATGCAACAGCTCAAGACTATCGACAACAAGAAGGTCCGCGGTTTCTACGAGGAACAGAACAGCCGTCTCGACGACTGGCTGGAAGTGGATATGATTGTTACTTCGCTTGCAGATGACATCCTAGACAGCATGCATCCAAGAGACACCGATGGTGACGGTGTGGTCGAGGAACGAGGGCCTCTGGGAAACAGCGGCGAGTCACTCGAGCCGTTTCTGCCCGAAGACGAAAGGGAGCGCCGCCGAAAATCAGCCAAGCATGTTAGATGGGCAATAAATGTAAGCATAAACCATGCCAAGATCGAGACCTTCCACTCACACGATATAGATCAACGTTGCGGTCAACGTGCTCTTGCTAGCTGCAAAGGGAGTCGCAGCGATCTGGTCAAGCTCGCTCTCCTTGATCGCGTCTCTGGTTGACTCTGCACTCGATCTCCTGTGCACAGTCATCATCTGGACTACGAACAGACTTGTGGGCTGGCGCCTAGACAAACTCAAGAAGAAGTTCCCCGTCGGTCGCAGGCGTCTTGAACCGCTCGGCATCCTTGTGTTTTCCATCATCATGGTCATCTCCTTCATGCAAATCCTTCAAGAATCAGTCAAGAAGCTTCTTCCCAGTGGCAAGCACGACATCGCAGAGCTCCCGCCTGCTGCCATCTTCGCCATGGTAGCCACTATTGTGGTCAAAGGTACGATTTGGTTCGGCTGCGCGCGAGTCAAAACAACACAAGTGCAAGCCCTGGCACAGGACTGCAAGACCGACGTCTACTTCAACACGCTCTCCCTCCTTTTCCCATTGATTGGTCATCAAGTCGGCGTCTGGTGGCTTGATCCTGTCGGCGCTTCTATCCTCTCGCTCTTCATCATCTACGACTGGGCAGGCACGTGTCTGGAGAACGTCACTCGCTTGACTGGCGAGGCTGCCAACGACCGCACAGAGCGCAAGCTCATGTTCATGGCGTACCGATTCGAACCGCTTGTCGAAGGCTTCAAGAGCATCAAGGCTTACCACGCTGGAGACGGGGTCTGCGTGGAGATTGACATCCTGATGCCTGAGGATGCGCCGTTGAGGCGGTGCCACGATGTTGCGGAGACGCTGCAGTATTGTTTGGAGGGATTGAGTGAGGTTGACCGTGCTTTTGTGACGGTTGATTGTGAGTATATCAACAAGGAAGACCCCAGACAGTTCGCTAATTCGTTGCAGATATGTCACAAGGTCCCACTGGTCATGGGCAGCAGGACGGTGAGTAGTTTGTTTGTCGACGGAGGATTCTGGATTTGTTTGTGATGTTGCATAGCGATGGGATTCAAGCGTCTTCGTTGCGTCGGTCTGGATATGTACAAATATTGATTGCATAAATTCGCAGCTTGCGCCTCAGCACACCCTGAAGCGGCGCAGACCCTCCGCGTTCTGTTATCAGCAGTCGTACAACAATGGTTGTGATAAGCACGTTGCGAGCACGCGTGCTTCATTGGCCTGGTTAAAGCTTGCCGCACCGCTGGGTTTTAGACCGAACCCATCGCCCTAGCTACCTACACTTAGATGTACTGTGCCCTTTTGGTCAGCAGCGTACTCAAACCCCGCACTGGTTTCTGAGCTTCCGAGTGCGTTGAGCAGGGAGTTTATATGCATGTGAAACTGGTCAATGCTCTGGGAGAGAGCAGATGCTGCTTGCTTGACTTGAGATAAGATGGCTGCTGTTAATGGCGACAGCTGTTCTTGACGACAGCTACAGGGATGTACCCAGGATTTTCGGTGTGAGAGCGGTGGTTTCCAGTGTCTAGAAGAGTCATCGTTGGGCGGCGGTCGCTTGGGAAGAAAGTCATGAACACCTTGGATGCTTTGCAATTCGTACGGCGTCGACAAGGCCATTGTGTGGCATGCCCGTAAGAGAGTTGTAAATTCGAGTATAGCGTAAGCTGTCCCATAACTCCTCAATTCTGACTCCTAAGAAATACTCCGTAAAGTGCTCCTCAACGCCTCGCCTCGTAGATGAGATAGTAACAATAATCAATCTGCCCTTACAGTCCTTCGACATGCTCATTTGTCTTCGAGCTGGTGGAGGTGGGACTGATCCTGGGAAGGCGTTTGACGGCGCTCACGAGGCCTTTTTCAAAGCCTCACCTGTCGCCCTCAGCAGCATTTCCCGATCGTCCTCACTCATGTGGTCCACCTTCTCGACGAGCAGCTTCTTCAAAAAGTGATTCTCCTTTCGCAACCCCTCGTTCTCGGACTCCAGTTTCCTGGTCTTCTCTTGCATCTCCCTGCTCGTCTCCAACAACTGCTGCTCCCGCTGCTTCTTCTTCTGTCGGAAGCGTGCGGATGCTGCTTGATTACGTTTACGTTTGTCCTCGTCCGCTTCGACGATGATGGTTTCCGACAGGATGCCTCCCTGGGCGTCGGGGCTGGTGGCTGATGACGTCGAAGTCGCATTGCTGTCCGGATACGGGGTGCGATACGCATTTATGTTGTAGGCAGCCGAGACCGGAGAGAAGCCTTGGAGGTCATCGAGTATGTTGACATCCGGATCGTATTGTGATTGGAGGTGTGTCGACATAGGAGGCACCGTGTGCAGGCCTCGAGAGCGCGTTAGTGGTCGTGCCATTGCGAGATGTGGTAACAAAAGGATATGCGAAAACCATCGCTGCGAGTCGATAGCTTAAAGCTCATTCTGGTCGCAAGCGCCCCGAATGCCCTGCATAGGCACCTACCTAAGCTGGTGAATGTCCCTCGAGGTGTGGTGCTCACGTGACATTGCGTGCTTGCCTCGGAAATGACGCCATGCAGAATCGGCAACCCAGAGAAATGGGAGTACAAACCCCGAACAGGGACTGGAGGTATCAAGAACTACTGAGACGCAAGGCCGACCCAAGGAAAGCCGAACGCAGGGGAAGAACGTGGTAGAAAAGGTTGCGCTTACTTGGGAGCGTAGGCGGGCCGCTGTGCGACGCATATGCGAACGGGTGGCTGTTCGCATAACTGCTGTCTTGCCCGGACAAACGCAGTGTTCCTGGAGCTTGATACTCCCGGTCGCTATGGTAGAATTGGGTTGCGTCGAGCATCTCGAATCGATCACGTCCAGACGAATTCCCACTCGCAGATACGTCGGTGAAGATCTGCTGTCCAAATGTTGAGTGATAGGTCTCCGACATTCCTCTCCATCTGCAATACGCGATCTCTGATTTCAGTCGTTGAGTTTGTTGTGCTGTGGTTGAGTGTTCGTGGTCGGTGGTGAGCTTGGACGAACGACCCGCCGGGACTTAGCTGCCAGACCAGCCGGTGGTGTGCTACCCTATAAGAATGGCTGCGTTAGAACACAACGATGTCACCCGGCATTGCGCTAGGATTTTGGCTGCATGTCGCCATTTCAGAAGGCTCCTATCTCAGCGGGGGTTCGAGTAGGCGATCGTGCGCTGTGGGCAATTGCGCCATATTTTCCTATAAGGTCGGGGGGTGCCTCCACGCTCTTACATAACTCTTGTTCCCTGTCTCGAGACATTACTGTGGGTATCGAGTAATTCTACTTACCTGATTCCAGACCTGTTGTTACTGCGCGGCCTCTCAATCCTGGTCACACGGATAACCCCATGTCGCATGCTGCCCAACAGCCACTCCCGAGTCGAGTGCGATCTCGACATGAGACCCTTTCAAATGTCAGCCCCAGCTCGAATTAGCAGAAAATCTTTCCAAGCCACAATGTCTTGATCTGCCGCCACTGAACATCGTAACTCACGGTTAGCAAGTCGCTGTTTTCGGTGGGCACGAGCCGAGATGATTCGTGATCATTGCCTTCGTCGGCAAGGGGTCGTTGTCACACAACGGACTTGGTATCAAGATCCTGCAAGCGTATAGATGTGATATACGGGATCAAAATTTTGTGTTCGCGCGCCTTGCAACGCTTCAACTGTAATTCACAGCTCTCAAGCCGCGTTTTGGACTGGCCCAAGCACGCCTTCCGCCGTTATTCGGGCCGCGTATGAGGCGCAAGCCACGAATCACTCTCCCTGTTGAATGTGGGATATTCTTTCTCCGGTGCAGAACGCAGTAGCCATTGGGACAGTAATGCTCTGGCTGGAATACTGTTACCACAGCCCAGTTTGGGTGCAGCATAGCAGTGTCGTGACTCGAGGTTGTTTTGAGCATTACTTGGGTGGAAGCAACCAGAGGTGCTCAGCTCCCGAGTAGACAAACGCAGCCAGCAGCGACTGTGCTGTGTCGCCGGCCGCACAAAGCTCGGTGAAACAATAACTTGCGTGTCCACGGCGCCCAGCAGGCCTTTCACGAGGCACGTCCTTCAAGATATGTCGTACATGAGTATACGCTGCACAATCATGACTGTGACATTGTGAGTGCAGAGGACACGTGAACTGACTCCCACAATCATAGCCTTCAGTGCGTTCGAATGTTCAACACCCACCTCCGGGAGCCAAGCAGTCACTCAGAGACATAGTATCATTTGCCGCAGATGTAGGAGGGAGATCGGAACAAAGTACATCGTCACTAGTGGAGGCTTTTCCTGTCCTGCACCCCTGGGTCCATGAGGTCTTCAAGGTGGGTTGGGCTGCAGGGAAATGAACAAATCCGTGTGTGTATTGCTGCAGGCGGCCTTGGGAGTGCTCGTATGCATCATGATGGACGGGGATACTTCGGTATGAGGACGTAGCTCAAGCTGAACTGTTGCCGCGTACACGCAGAGGGCACCAAGGCACATGCAAGGCGGAAGCACGAGCTAAAGATGGGTCGCTAGGAGTGTTCTGGTCTAGTGTATGCACCAGTAGCCGTGTTTGGCGCGTTCGGTGCGGAGTGGGTACTTTGTACAGATGCATTCCAGCGGGTTCTTCCGCCGCAAGATTGCATCTCAGCCGCGACAGCAGAAGAGCCACGCGAACGCGAATGCAAGCAATGCACGAGCTGCAGGAGATCAGAGGAAGGCGCAAATGATCAGTCTTCCTCTTGGGGGGCCTCGATCACCCAACACGCACGGCCTGTGCCCAAGTGGATAATCTACGGCAGATAGTCCGCGTTTGGAAGATCCACTTCCCGGGCTTCGGTGTTCGCAGTTGTGGACCTCAATAAACATGTTGAGAGCCGAGAGTGCTTACCGTTCGATTTCTCCAGACCAGCGGTTTGATGCGTTCGGGGCACACAACCAATTCGGATCCTGCCGTCGCCCTCCTTGCTCACAACGCAGAATTTTCATCGGTGGCGCTGCCGCAGATGTACCGACCGTCGATGATGTTGCGACTGAGCTAGATCATGTACCGGATGACCATCCGCACACCGTGGATGTGGTTTTCCCAACCCCGTCTCTGTCCTCCTATTTTAGCTCCATGTTGGACATACCAACGAGCACTACGACGAGGCGGGTGTTGGACGTACCTTTGCTCGTGCCCAGATACAGATGAAATCATCGCGTTCCAGGCTGTCGATGAAGCCGTCCCCATTGCCGGCCCCCTCTGTCGGCGTGGGTGCTGATTCGTGTTTGCCACTCCAAGTGACAGTGTATCGCTTTACCATCTCTCCTTCAAAGACGGACTTTTCTCTTGCAACCTCGTTGCCTTGCAGGAACCAAGCATGTTCACCTTCTTTGACGCCTTGCGATGCGACGTGCACCATCTCTGTACAGTGCATCCTCTGTGGCTCCATTACTGACGAAGGACGTCGGACCAGCTCCACCATGCCACTTGAGTGAATGATCTTAGAAGCCGTGTAGATACTATCCACTGTCTCTCCTCTGACGTTCATCTCTCTCAGCCGGCGAAGTCCTGGCTGCAAACGGTGGCGCCGTGCAGAGGAAACGCCTTTCGGCCGGATCACGGAGACCTCAAACCACGATGATGTCTGATAGGTGCCTTGTGTGTCCTCAGTGGTCCATCCTTGGTCATGACTGACGATTGTGAACGTTGCTTCGCGAGCCTTCAGATGGCGCTCACAAGGCCAAGGGAAGGCAGGCACGTAGAGGTAGGGGTATGCAGCTGAATAGTCCAGTGACCAGGCCTCATCCACGAGGACAATATGCTCTTTAGAACTCAATTCAACTTCCATCCAGTAATGGGCCTGGTCCAGAATGCATAGTGCCAACTCATTCGGTAGACGAAGTGATGCGAGGATCGTAATGGCGCTCTCGATGTCCTGAAGTGTGGGTGTGAAAGGCGCCATGGCAGCGGCGGTAGTTTCCGGATTGTTGGTCTTGGTTAGTTTGAGGACAAACACAGTATAAGAAATGGGAGGTAGCTGATGAACGACTGACGTTGCTCGGAAAGTAGGTCATGAGCAAGGGCTCCAGCGTTAGCGCATACTCCGCACATCCGACGGCCCGGCGATGGCCCGATTAATCCCACTCCGTCATGCGCCATGCAACCAAAGATAACTCTAAATCGACTGCATTGCTGTCCACGAGGCTTACTCCCAGCTTTACGGTCAGAATGACGCTCTCGTACCTTGTTCGCGGATGTGCATATATGAAATGCTGCTGCACCTCAGTGGTTGGCCTGCAATTTTTGACACGGACGGCGTCAGCATCGAGACATGGAGCCTCCGGCATCAACCTATCCTGTATCTGGAGGTCCTAGCTTTGAATTATCACATCGGCTAAGCTGCCATGTTCAGAACCCTTGAGACTCCACATAATGAATCTTGCATTGTATTTGAAACCTGAGGCCTCCGTCTTGGCCCTGCCACGATACAGCTACAGTCGATTTGAAGATAATTGATGTTGCAACCACCAGCCAAAACAGGAGACGCTCGACTGAGTTGACTGCTTGAGATCCCTGGACGCTATGTAGCATTCAATCTTGGCCCTTAAGGGCCTTAGGAGTTGATCGTATAGTTATCTGCACTACTACATGGCCGTATCTCACCCAGTACACAGCAACCGTCCGCTTCGAGCTCCTCATTGCTGATGTGTCATGGCTTGTAGTCGGCAAATCGACACCTTCCACATGCGAAGCGGCTTCCGGCTCTACCGCCTCTGTACTTCTGCTGCATCTGTGGATGCTCGAGCGCCTCGCCCCAGCTTCGATCAGGAAGTATATGTGCAACAAGTAAGGTGGTGGCGATCGTTAAGGCGAGAATTATTGTAGACTCGTCTCCAGCAATGGCGTAAAAGCACGGAGAAGCAGTTGCTTTGAAGAACACTTCATGCAAAGAGGAGCGGTCTTTTCAATAAGACCTGCAGTTGAGCAGACCCACTATGTTGTGTGGCGCTTGAGGCGAGGCAGAGTACGGCGCAGAAGACAGCACCAATGGTTTTGCGAAAGTAAGACTCGTGCTGGGATGCAGCTGGGCAGATCTTGTCGAGTAACATTTCTAGAAACCTGCATAGTCCAAGCAGACGGAAACGATCGTAGAAGATCGACTTACCAATGCGACGCCCACGTATGACCTCACTCTCCTGGTTGGCCCTCG
>JUDZ01008782.1:0-11809 GCA_000812845.1 Stagonosporopsis tanaceti | reverse complement strand
GGCAGCGCTGCCAGAAGTGGGAGATATGACGGGCAAAGCGAAGCGCGCAAGAGAAGCACGGATGGCAAATTCACGGTCATATGCGGTACCTGACAGCGTCCTATCTGCGGCATCGAAGTCTGGGGAGCTCGAGACGACAATTTCTACGGACGATGCCAATTCTGGCACAATGACCAACTTCGCATCTATCGGTGCAGCGCAGAAGTCGGCCTTGCAAGTCCGACTGGACTCTGCAGCATCGAGCAGCTCTGGTACACAGACGGCAACAACTTCTGGGACTGCGACCTCGGTGGATCCGAAGGGCTACATTACAGCCTTGGATCGAAAGGAAATGCAAGGCGGCGAAGTACCGGTGGAAGACATCAACCGTGCGCGGGTGTTGTTAGAGTCTGCCGTTAAGACGAACGTCAATAATGGCCCGGGTTATGTTGCGCTGGCACGTCTAGAAGAAGTCGCGGGCAAGATTCACACTGCCAGGAAGGTCATTGAGAAGGGCTGTACTATGTGTCCGAAATCAAGGGTTGTATGGGAGGAGGCCATCAGACTGAATCGCGAGAATGTTCATAACGCAAAGGTCATTGCAGCGAATGGTATCAAGCTCAACCCAAAGGCCATCGAACTGTGGAGGGCAGCTATCGACCTGGAGCAAACGCCGGCAGCCAGGAAGAAGGTTACTCGACAAGCGTTGGATCACAACCCACAGTCTGTGGAGCTGTGGAAGACGCTGATCAACGATACGGAGGACATCGAGAACGTCAAGCTACTGTTCGCGAAAGCGACAGATACAGTGCCACTTTCGGAAGAGCTTTGGATCTCTTACGCACGTGTCAGTGACGCAGATGCGGCTCAGCAGGTCCTGAACAAAGCTCGCAAAGCTATCCCCACTAGCTGGGCGATCTGGATACAAGCTTGCAGGCTGCAAGAGGAACTTGGGAAGGTCGATATCTGTGACAAGATCATGGAACGTGCGGTCAAGGCTTTGATTAAGGAAAATGCCATGATCAAGCGCGAGGAGTGGCTTGCACAGGCCGAGATCTGCGAAGAGGAAGGCGACAAAGTTACAGCAGCTTCTATTGTCAAGGCGACAATTGGTTGGGGGCTGGACGAAGACGATGAGAGGCGCGACATTTGGCTTGAAGACGCAAAGAGCATCTCTAACAGAGGGCGGTACGAAACTGCACGAGCCATTCTCGGGCACTGCGTGTCCATCTTTCCATACTCGACAACTGTCTGGCACGCCTCTGCCGACCTCGAGAAGCACCATGGAACCACCGAGTCCTTACTAAGCGTTCTCGAGCGCGCTGTCAACGCCTGCCCGAAATCAGAGACGCTATGGTTACTGTATGCTCGAGAAAGGTGGCAGGCTGGGGACGTCGAAGGCGCTCGTCAGGTCTTGGGTCGTTCATTCGAACAGCTGCCTGGTAACGAGAACCTGTACACACGAGCCGTCGACTTCGAAGCAGACGCCGGCAATTATGAGCAGGCGCGTAGTTTCTTGAAGGTCGCCCGAGAATCAGCTGCCACCGACCGCATATTTATGAAGTCTGCGGTTCTAGAGCGCCAACTCGGTGACTTCGAAACCGCAATCGATATCTGCAACCAAGGTCTACAAAACTGGCCTGGGAGCTGGAAATTGCACGCCATCAAGGGTCAAGTCTACGAACAACTTTCTAAACTCAAGGAAGCACAAGAAGCACTTAGCGTTGGCACAAGAGCCGCGCCAAAAGCACCCATGCTCTACATCCTCCTCTCCCGGCTCCAAGAGAGAACAGGCGCGGTAGTCAAAGCCCGCTCAACACTCGACCGTGGCCGCCAACAAAACCCCAAGAATCCAGAGATCCTCTGCGAAGCCGTACGCCTCGAGCGTCGCCGGGGCGACATCCCCGCAGCACAGAAAGTCATGGCCACCGCTCTCCAAGAGTGCCCTACCTCAGGCCTGCTGTGGGCGGAGAAGATCATGCACCTTGAATCCAGAACACAGCGCAAACCCCGCGCCCTGGAGGCAATAAAGAAAGTCGAAAAGGATGCTCAGCTCTTCGTCGTCGTGGCGCGCATCTTCTGGTCCGAACGTAGGCTCGACAAGGCCGCGACATGGTTCACCAAGGCTGTGGTGTTGGATCCTGATTACGGAGATGGGTGGGTGTGGTACTACAAGTTCCTCGAGCAGCATGGCACGGAGGAGAAGAAGCAGGAGGTGTTGAGCAAGTCCGCCATGGCGGAACCGAAACATGGCGAAATCTGGCAGAGTGTCAACAAGGATCCGAAGAATACCAGACTGGGTGTTGAGGAGGTGCTTAAGCTTGCCGCTACTAAGGCCGAGTAGGTGTGGTGACAGTGGAGAGAGGTATGTGTGCATATCACATCATCAACCAAGAGGAAATTAGACCGCTCTCGCTCGTATTGGGAAAATATTGGAAAAAGTTATGCTGCTAAAGGTCAAGCACAGGAATCTGCAGACCTAGTCTTGTCTACAATTCCGTCTTACTCGAAACCTCCTCTTTCTTCCTGACGGGCAGCTCCAGCTCCAATTCCCCTGCTGCTCCTGGGACGCTTCCAGCTTCTCAATCAGGCCGCACGTGATTTCTCAAACGGGTGTCGGCTAAAGTCAACGTGGATAGATGAAGCGAGGAGAGCTGCAGCCCACCTTTCGAAGTATCTCTCACCCATCGTTGCCTATTCGCGCGGGTCGCGACTCATCCAGTTTCACTCTTCTGCTGTTTTTGTTAGGTATCTAGCTTTGTCGCTTTCTCTCCCACTCCAGTGCACCATGGAAGAGCTTCCCCTATTGATCTTAGAAGCGATTTGTGAGTACCTGACGGAAACCGAGCCAAGCGGGACCTCATTAGCAGCTTTCGCATCGACTAGCAGGGCTTGCCATACTGCAGCACGGCGAGTGCGGTTCTCGCAAGTGTCGATTGACGTGGACGATGCGCAGCAATTCCGTCGAAGACTGGGACAAGTAGAATGTATGTTGGACGAAGCGAGAGCCCGTTCGTGCATCAGAGTTCTGAAAGTCGGCACATACACAGCCTACCAGACTAGAGGTGAGGATGGCGAAATTGAGAAAGCGTGGGTTACATCCACGACGTCCCTCCCCAAGTTCCGCAGGGTACACGCTATTCGAGATCGGAAGCTGACCACGGACCCTCGGCCCAATGAATGGTGGCAACCTCTTGCTGAGTTCATCTCCAGCCTCCATCTCAAAGACCTTATATGGAGTTCGGCGCAGCAAGTACCTCTCTGTGTTCTCTGTGTGCTGAGATCGCAAGTCCCTGGCGTTCGACTACATGTCCAGGCGTTCGATTTCCGAAGCCTTCATCAAGGAGAAATCTTGCAAAATGTTGATGACACTGAGTACTTGCTAGCAAGCTCATCATCTTTGTACAGTGTCATCTCGCCATACTCCATGTATGATGCGATGGGATACGTGAATTATAATGGGGAAGCAACGTTGCGATTAGTGGCAGAGTTGGCACTCAACCTTAAACATCTGTGCGTTTGGGACAGTACGTTTGAGGGCTTAGAGGGAAGAACACCAAGACTAGGTCCTGGACGACCTAAGTGGCGAGGTTTCCACCCTCAATCAGACAACGAGTGGCGCGAGGTGCCTTGTACCAAGGGCCAGCTCCAGAGTCTTAGAATTGATTCCGTCTTTCCACTAACTGGACCTCAATTGGCCACATGGGAGCTACATACAGACTTTTCCGTTCTGTATTCCCTCAGACTTGCGGGTGAAATCGAATTGGAGGTGCTTCAAATCTTGGGCGGTCTTGTGGAACGAGATGAGCTTCGTTGTTTGCAAGTTCTGGAACTCCCAGCTGTGTTGTGCGAGTACGAGGACCGCGGAAATGCCGAATCCACAATGACACGGTTGCTGCTATCACTGAAACCTTTACTCGAGCTTAGCATTGATGGATTGCAAAACTCTACCTTCGATGCGGTTCTTCAGCAGCACGGGAACAGCCTGCGATGCTTTCGCGTCCAAGATTTTGTTTCGTCACTGCCCCAAGTCAAGCAGATAAGAGAGTCTTGCCCCATGATGGAAAACCTGAGCCTTGAGGTATTGCGATCGGCAGGCGACATGGACGAGGTTGAGGCCTACCAAACCCTAGGATCCATGTGGAACCTGGAAACCTTGTCGATAGTCCTTCAATGTACTGACTATCGTTTCGATCACGACGACCCAGAAGGTCAGTGCCTCCTGTTAGGACCTTGTTTTGAAGATGAAGAGGATCGAAAAGCAATGGCAGTTTCCATCCGCCAAGTCCTAATCAATGCTGCTGTCGACGAGAGCCTCGTACGGTCTATCTTCCAAACAATCTCAAAAGCTCACATTTCTACGAAGGCTGGTCTACCACCTAAGTTGGCCAGTATACGATTGAAAGTAGGCGGCGTACCGATACTAAACGGTCAAAGCATGGATCTGGATTTCCAGGGGGTTCTTGCGTCGATAGGAGGGAGCTGGAAGTACAAGCGCGACCCTCGAGACACACACCAGAACGTATTCACGGTTGAAGAAGTTGCCAGCCACGCCAGGCAACGCAGCACTGACACACTAGAAGACCATATGGATGAGTTCCCCAATAGCGAACAGTATGCAAGCATATGGGAGTCTCTCTGGCCAAAGACAGGCGCAGGCTGGAAAAAAGAGTGGCGTAGTATTCCACTTGCATGCCAGTCTACCAGGACGGATTCTATAGGGCTAGACTCTATTACTTGAGGATACGAGCTCGTGGAATCCTGCAATTTGAAATCCGTACCTACGGTGTTGCAATGGCGCAGGTCATCAATGATGAACGTGTGCGTAGGGCTGCTCCGCTCAAACAGAGCGAGATCAAGTCTTCCCCCGTATATACTAGGTACCCGCTCGCGAGAGGGAGCATTCTTCTCGCTCATGTTTAGATCTTAGCTCGATTTTGAAGATGTTAAGGTGTGAGCATTGTTACAAAGCTACTGCGCAACTCCGCGGGGCAGCCACGCTAGAGCGCGAATGCCGGACGTCGCACACGGAGTTCGGAGTTCATCAACATCGTCGTGCACCCCACGGAAGTAGTTTCAATCACAAAGATCGCCACTCAATCAAGGAAAGTCTGGCGCAAGATCGATACAGCAGAACTCTGCAAGATCGAAACCCTTGCGACAGCTGTCGTACGTGGCATGCACCACGACCGCCCCAATTCGGCGTTAGCCTCTGCAGCAGCGACGATTTACAATGGTCAGAGTACAACAATCTTTCTTCTTCTCGAGCTGCACTGACCTTTTAAGACTGGCAATCTATTCCCTGCCCGTCTGCGGACGACGCACATAGAGAAGCATCAAAACATGACTTACCGCCGCAATGGTAAGTTGCAGGCCTGTGAGCCTTGCCGGAAAGGAAAGCTTCGATGCGATCACATGATGCCCCACTGTGGAAGATGTGTGAAGAAGAACAAGACCGACAAATGTGTTTATCACCCAGCGCCTTTGACAAAATTGGCCGTGAAAGGACTCCTGCAGTCGGACAAGGTAGCGACAAGCATAGATTCCGAACATCGGCTTCCTTCTGCACCTACACAGGTGGCCACACCCGCCAACTATGTCACATATCTCCAGAGCACCAGTTTCCCGACCAGTTTCCCGACCAGTTTCCCGTCGTTTGGCAGTTCTGTTCGACCGGAACTCAGCTCTACTGCTTCTACAATAGATTCTTTCCTAAAGTCGCCAAGTCGAAAGCCTGAGAAACTAGTGCCAATACAAGAAGTAACAGCAGAGCCACGTGAGCGTCCAGCAGACAGCACCGCCCATCTTGACGCACAACGATTCGAGGACGGAGCCTCCTTCATCAGTCATTCTGCGGTCTTGACTGAGAATGAGCCAAGCATTGGACTCTCACCCCCCGGGTCGTGCGTCGCCAGAGTGTCACAGGCGCACATCGAAAAGGGTGCTGCGGTACTCTCGCTTCTACAGGACTTGTCTTCGATAGAAACATACGTTGAAAAATGGTTCTCGTTTGCCGGTGGCGTGGTGGTCATCGAGCCTATGGTTAAAATCTACCTTGATGGGTTACGGTCGACCTGGCACAAGAACCTGGAATGTTGCAAAGTAACGGACCTGCAGGCGATGTCTGCGCAAGTGTGGGAGAACACATCCAGACCTTTGTCAAGATTGCTGAAGCGGGATACGACTCCTCGTGGCTTCTGCACAAGCGTGACAGGTGTTGATTTGAGATGGGAGACGATCGGTATCATTGTGTCTCTGATCTCACTTGTTGCGCAGTCTCTGAAAGGTACGTTTTCGACTAATGTCGTACGACGCCATGCAGCTGATAGCATGTCCTAGATGGAGACCCTGTTTTCTGTTCTCACGATGCACCGCCTGTCAATCGCGTTGCATTAGCAGTGGACATGCACAATGCTTCAGAGATGTGTGTTCAGTTTTGTGATGAACTTGGCATACTCAACGACATGTACCTATGGCTCTTTTATGAGAACACGATATCGCACTGTTCATTGCGCTCACAGGGGAGTGGGTTTCCCATCTTCCTCAATACGGCATTACCTGAATCACGACCAGATGTACTAACAGATGTAGGCCATGGCAATTGGAGGAAAACATCTACATTCGCAGCAGCACTACAATGCGCAAACCTTCATGAGGATGTTGCGGCTGACGACAACACCCCTTTCTTCATTGCGGAGTTACGCAAGCGACTATTCATCTGTGCGTACAGTAACGATAAAATCTCTGCTGCTTCTGCTGGGCGGCCGCCGAAGCTGACTCGAGTGTATTGTCGATTGCAAATACCACTTGATCTGACAGATGCTCAAACTATGTCAGAAGGGCCCGAGCTGCGAGCTGCAATCGCGGAGCTGGACGAAGACGGATGGAACCAAGAAGGATTCGTACAGCGCAGCACGTTTGCCCGTATCTCTGCCACAAATGCCCTAATCACCGAGGAAATTCTTGAGGTTTCCTTGGGTCACTTGTCCCAAGACGATGTCATTCGTCGCGCTGCAGATATCGAAGCAAGGTCACTCAGGTCCTGGGACGATCTCCCAGGCTTCCTTCGTATTGATATCACCGACCCCTGGAGCTCCCAGCGGTCGCCAATCGAGCTGCTGTTCCTCATTTTCATTCGGCTTGCCAGCCTGGATCATCACTTCCTCTTACAACGCACGTTAAGCAAGAAGGTCCATGTCGAATCGCCACAATCGCACATGAAGCTGCTCTCTGTTTGTAGCGAGATGTTCAGAGTTGTGGTCATGATGGTCGATCACAAAGATTACTTTCGAGATTTTCAGATCGATTTCATCCAGATTCTCTGCATGCATGGTATTCCTGCTGCCGCTATTCTAGCAGTCGAGTTACTCCATCAAGAGCGGAACCCTACATCTGCTTCGGCGCAAGAATACCCCCTACATCGCTCGGATACAATACAAAGCCTCTCGGTATTTGTTTCGTGTCTGGGAACGATAAGGCCAGATGCCAATGGTTTCCAGAGCTGTGACCGAGGGAAGACCTTCTTGAAGAAGATTCTTGATCTTGTTCTGGGAGCAGGTCCAGCAGCGCCCAGGACTGATAATTTGGGTTCTGAACCTACGGCTGATCCCACATTGAGGTCACCTCTGTTCGAACCTGAGGACAATGCCGGGTTTATGCGATGGCTTGACGATGTACAGTGGGACCAAGAAACATGGATCAGCTTCACCTAATTAAATTTGTTTCACCGGGTCATACCTGCTCAGCAGAACCAAATCATCTCAGTATCGGTGTGTAGAGCTACAAAGCGTCAAAGAGATCTCCTCTCGCATACAAAGCTTCAAGCCAGTATTGTCTTACATGCTTTGGGGTTCTCAGCTTCGTTGAGAGTTACAGCAGGCTTTAAGTGCTTGTATAATGTTCCTCACTGCATCGAGAGATTTTGGCGAGCATTGATTGCATTGCGCCGAATCAGTACAGTCACTAACAATCATCAAAGTCAACAACAAGGGCGTTATTGACTATTGTATTTTCGGGCGCTTCGCGAACGAAGAAAACCCCAACATCAGCTCCTCCTCAATTTACCAACGCTGCAGCGATAGCTGTAGCAAGATCCGCTCATCAATTGACTACAACATCAAAAGCGACCCAGGGAGCTTCGACTTCTGCGAACACAACACCAATGCGAACTTCACAGCTGATGCGGAGTCCTGTGCGACATGTCTCTACCAGTACGACGACCTGACGATCTTGGGGAACGTCCTTACAACGGTGCAAGACATGTGTGTGAATAAGCCGGGCAAAAACTATGATGTACCTGCGAATGTCTCGGTGTATGCTGCGGAGCGAATACAACTTTCCACAACCCCGTCCTCGCCCTCACCGACATCGTCGGCATCGCCACCCTCGACCGATGACTCAGGCTCCGGCCTCGCGAAAGGCGCAATTGCTGGCATTGTACTTGGCGGTCTGGTCGCTATCATAGCGGTCCTGGGCCTCTTACTTCTGCTGCTGAAGAGGAGGAAGAACAAGACCAGGGCTGGTGAAATGCAGCATAACGAAGTGGACGCAACGCCGCCTGGATATCAGTATACCGCGGTACAAGCGGCAGACAAAAATCGCTATGCGTATGCGGCCGAAGCACCAGCGAGTCGAGTGCCGGTGGAGATTGGTGGCGGTCGAGGAATGAACGAGTTGCCGGCTGCTTCGACGCCTCCTGCTGTGAGGTACTAGATATTCTTTCGTACGATACCCATAGAAGTTGCTTAGATTAGCGACGATCCCTAAGATCAAAAACCTGCGCTGTTGTATCGGAACCAAGCAGAGAGATATGGTTGCACTACGGCGTATATAATTCTCCCCTATCTTCATGTTTTCACTGCTCACTCCAGTGTGTGACCCCATCTACGCCTGTCTTGCAACCCTCATAACATCCTCCTCCAAATGCAAACTCTGAAACTCTGTTAGCACCTCTGGCAGCCCTGCACCCTCACTCTCCCATGTCCTCTCCTTCGCCGCAACGCCAATCATAAAGTCCTCCCCGTACGCCTGAATCTCCACCCGACACTCCTTCATATGCTTATGTTTGAACCACACCTCCGCATCGCTAATCCGCTCGCCCCACATCCCATGTGCACTGCACCTAGCCGGCGTTCCTGGCCTTGGCGCACGCACATGCTTGAACTCGAGCTGCGGAATCCAAGTCGCCAGCAGGGCCTCGCCATCCAGCTTGATATATGCCTCTTTGTAGCACCAGAACGTGTAGAATCTTCTTAGCTTCGCATCGATGAGTAGATCGCTGGAGAACGAGCGTTGCTCGCCGCCCGGCAGGGTGGCAGAGAGTTGCTGCCCCATGGTGCAACACCGGTCCTGGCGGCCCAGCATCTCGGGCGAGACAATTGTGCCGTCGAGGAGGGGGAAGGGCGAGACGTTGTATTTCATATCGAAGGCCTCCTCGGCGCTGAAGATCTCGGCGTACATGTCTATCCACGCCTCGAAGCCGTCGGACTCAATCATCTTCCCCTCGTTACGCTCGTTTACACAGACGATGTCGACACCTAGTTCGGCATCGAGGACTTCTGTTGCGCACCCTACGAGCGCGACGAGGCCGGCTTGGTGCGAGACGTTGAATTCGCAGGGTGCGGGGCCGTGCAAGGGGGCTGGGAGTAAGGCACAGGGTTTCCCGTGCTTGGGATTGCGTTTGCGGCCAAACGCTATGTCTGCCCATGGGATACCGAGGGTTTTGTGGACGAAGAGGCGTTTCAACAAGGCAGATGCCAGGCTCATTTTCGCGTCAGCGACATGGTACTTTCGCAGGATGAGGTCCCTTTCTTCTGGGCTGATGAAGGCAAGTGCTTCTTTTGCCTGAGGCCATGATCAGTATGGTTCATTTTCATGCGTCTGAGGGTTTGGTGAGGGTTGCAGTGTACTCTAACTGCCAGATATCACAAGACAGCAGGAATTAGACACCTACAGACTCCGCGATCTTATCCCCCGGCCACAACGTCCGGGTATCCAGCAGCCAACACGTGAGCCCGCGTCTCATTCCTGAATCTGGATCGGCCATGATATCGATTCATGAACATCCAACTCCTCTGACCTCGTAGTCCGCACCGCGTTAAGTAAGGCTATTCGCGGCAATGGAGGGGCCGTTTGCTGACGTCTGGACCTCAACCTCGGAGACGCGCTCCGATTCGAGCAATTCTAGAGCAAGAGCCCCAGATTTTTGTTATCGATAACCCACACCTTCGCCGCATGCTGTGTGACTCGGACGTCTTTCACATCCACTCATTTCAACACATGTACTCGTAAGAAGAGTTGCAACATGACAGTCACGATTCCTGACTTCACGGTGGGTGTTCTGGCGCTTCAGGGTGCATTCAGTGAGCATGTACAGCTTTTGCGACAAGCTGCAGCGGCGTTGAAGCTGAAGAAGGGTGTCGACGCGAAGTGGGACTTCATTGAAGTACGCACACCACAAGAGCTGGCACAGTGTGAAGGTCTGATCATTCCCGGCGGCGAGAGCACAACAATGAGTCTTGTAGCCGCACGAAGTGGGATACTGGAGCCGCTGAGGGAATTCGTCAAGTATGTTCTACAGCGGCTTGTGTCGTGGGCGCAGTGCTAATCGCGCAACAGGGTGCAAAGGAAGCCAACCTGGGGCACATGCGCCGGCCTGATCCTCCTCGCAGAAAGCGCCAACCGAACGAAAAAAGGCGGGCAAGAACTCATTGGTGGCCTTGACGTAAGAGTAAACAGAAACCACTTCGGCCGCCAGCAGGAAAGCTTCCAAGCAAGTCTCAACCTACCATTCCTCGGTGCCTCTGCGGACAAGAGCGCTGACCAGCCATACCGATGCGTGTTCATTCGCGCGCCCGTGGTCGAGAAGATACTGCCTCACGTGAAGGGCGTACATACGGATGAAGAGGCAAGAGACGAGACGGTGGTTGCGCCTAGCAAGTCGCCTGTTGATGAGCTGGCGAAAGAGCAGGTGAATCGTGACGTAGAGGTTATGGCGACGCTGTCTATCAAGAACCCGTCGCTGCAGGAATCTCAGGAGCATGACCATGCTGGAAAGGAAGACATCATTGCAGTGCGGCAGGGTAATGTGTTCGGCTGCAGTTTCCATCCCGAGCTGACAAACGATCCGCGCATACACGTGTGGTGGCTCGAGGAAGTTCTGAGGGCGACCGAGCGGAGACAGACGTTCGAGCTTGCTGATCGTACCAAGTAAGATCGCGTAATGGCGACGATGTGTAGCACGAGCGAAGGCGTTCAAAAAGACTGGCACTGATACTGTTAGATGTAATGTACCTAGACTAGGCATGTGGTGTGCTGCTGCACCAAGCCTGTAAATATCATGATTGACCCGACGCCTGACTCCTTCCATGCAGTGGTATTTCCTTGACCTTTTGAAAATTTATCGCTCATCGTACTCATCCGCGTACACCCTGCCGTAACCACCCCGTCCAGGGTCGTATTCGTCGCGGTATTCATCGCGCACCTGGCCTCCAGATTTGCCTCGGCCGTACTGCCTGCCTTCGGCGAAGCCTTCGTCCAAATCGGTACGAATGACACGCTCGTCAAGTTTTGTGCCGCCGATGTACTTCATGCAGTCAAGAGCGTCCTGGTGTGTGTAATACTCGACAAAGCAGAAGCCGCAGGGTGTCTTTTGGAAACGATCGAGGCCCATGACGAGGCGCTTGATTTCGCCGCACCTTGACGCTGGTCAGTATGTGTGATGGACAGACTGCGCGGGTGAAGTTGTCATGTGGGAAAGTGCTCAGACGTGATATCGCTTTCACCTCAAGTGCAACATGTGCATCGGAGTGAGCTGGGATTAACGAAGATT
>JUDZ01008781.1:0-11807 GCA_000812845.1 Stagonosporopsis tanaceti | reverse complement strand
CGAGGCGAGCGCTCGCCACGACCAAGCGTCGGCCGCAACCTGGCGATCACTATGCAAAGAGATAGGTAACGATTCAAAGTCTAGGCAAAGAAAGCATACAGTACGTACGGAGCTGAGCCCCAGGTTCGTGTCGCGGTTATGAAGCCATGCATGATACAGTTCTGCTAATCGAGCTACTGTACAACAAATATCACGTCCAAAATGAACACTGGAGTTAGAAAATAGTGTTTATAAGTGTGGCAACATTGTATCATCCTCGCTGAAGCACCAAGCCAGCCCAGCCGTTCAAACGCCTACATTCACTGCACTCTTGAATCGTAACGTTTGTCATCGCTCTCAAAACCAATAAGCGTCCCCACTCCTACTAATTTCGAAACTACACCCCAATGCCTTTCCCTCCTCACACATCTTCGCTTCACCATCCTGTAATTGTCGGAGTATTGTGTCGCCCACCAGGGGACCATCTTCGCAAGTGTCCTTAACATGGATAATGACAATCTTGAGCCCCTTCAGCGGTGCGTCGAATGCTGCAGAAAGCAACGCCCGATTGTGCTCAGCGCTGACGCTATTCAACTTGAGAGCTGCTGGGGCAGAGAGATGCGAAGGATATGGGTTATTCGATGGAGCCTCGGGTTTAGAGGATGAGAGGTGATGGTTGGGTGTATGCGTCCCTGTAGGCGTGTTACTGAAGTCTGTCATAAGGTCGTCGTCGGCGTGATATGGCCCGTATGTACTCGAGAGCGGTGTGTCGATGCCTCTCGTGCCAGTGTGCCAAGTGCGCGCCTTCGTGGGCCCATCGAGCAGGTCGCGGCTCATGCGTTTGCGTTTCCGGCCCAGGCGCGCTGCTTCGCGCGCTTGCTCATGCTCCTTGCGCGCCTCTTTGACTACATCGGCGAGGCTTTGCAGTTCTGCAAGCAGATGCCGTGGTGCGAGATGCCCAAAAAGAACAGCGTCAGCTTGGGAGTCAGTGTAGCTGCATTCGATGAAGATACCAGTGAGGATGCCGGCGGCGATTTTGGGGGCCGCTTCAGCCCAGATAGAGGCTGTGCGCGGCGAAAGCGACAGCGAATCTGGCTCGACGTCGCCGAAGACTAGAATTTCCTTTGTTGGCGTAGTCAATGTGGCCTCGGCGCGTATGAAAAACGCGGATGAGTCGACAACGCAGTGGTCGGCGGGTATGTTGTTTGCAGTAGCATGGCTGGATCTTCGACCCTGCTCAGTGACAAGTGAGCCCAGTCCTGGAGTTCCTGGCTGACTGTGCGGTACTGGCATCGAAAAGCTATGCGAGCGTCCCTCTCTAGTTTCACCCTGATGGCAAGGTATGTTGGTATGCTGCATTGCGGGTGTCTCCTGTACCTCTGCGTTGGATCCACGATGGACATGTCCCGGTCCCTGCATACAGTGTCCATGACTGACTTTGAAACCTTTCACACCTAGGCCGTCACAGACCTCGATATAACCCCTTCCTTTGCCCTGACCCAAGGCAATATTTCCACCTTCTGCGAGCCGCTGGAAAGAGACAAGACCAACACCTCCATCCTCATCTGTGAGATTCGGCCAGATGATATTATTGAAAATATGAGTCTTAATGGCATGGACTGTGAATGGCAATGCCGCCAGCCTTTTCGGACGTGATGTATTGTGAAAAGCCGCGGTGTTGACGACGAATCCTGACAAGTGGTCCAAATGCGGATGTGTAATGAGATACGTCGATATGTGTTCCCTGACAACGTGTAGCGCATTGGCTCGGGCACTTGCATTCGGGAAAGGTAGACCTGCAAATACCCCGTCTAGCAAGGTTGTAATTTCCAGTGGCATACCATCCTCCGAAAATGGTGTTTCGACTCCAGAGTCATCATCAGACGTGTTGACGTGCGCTGTTGTCGGTGATGTGTCATCGTCGTCAATTCGGATCCCTCCACCGTGAATGCTGTCGACCTTCGGTGGTGATTGCGCTTGTGGTTCTGAGACAAGTGGAAAGTGCTGTTCCAGGATCCGGGTGATTGCCGCAAGATGTGAACCTGCATCGACAGCCAAGACCGAGTTCTTGGACCATTTTGTGGCTGTCGAACGCACAAGAAAGCCGGTCACGTTGTCTTCTGTTGGGCCGCCGCCAGCACCTAGACAGATAACCTGTATAGCTAGCTCATTGTTGTGCCCAGAAGAACGTCGAACCTCTCGGTGTCCGTCGCTGTCCTTCATACCCTCAGCGACTTTAAATTTCCGAAGTCAATCTCGGATTGTACGAGCAGCCGCTGGTCTTTGGCCACAGCACCAGGCAATCTCGTCTCAGCCACAGATGATGCACACGGAGACTTGTGGCGCGTCGACCTCACAGTCGCAGTGATGTAGGAGTATCAAATGTGAGGCCCTGGATTGTTGTTCGTTGCCGTTTGCCGGGACCAGCCTTTGCTTTTAACCTACTCTGCTATCCCCTCGAGTGACAACTGCAAACGCAAACCGACTGTCTCCACAACCGTGTAAGCCTGACACGTCTCCGGGACCGAGTCTCGTTGCGCAAGCCGAATGCCCTCGATCGACGTCGAGGTCGCACACGAGTGCGGTGGACCCACGACCCACGACCCACGACCCACACAGCCCTACGACGCAGGCAGCCGGACTCCAGGTTGGGGTCGAGTCGATGCAGACGACCCCGGCTCTTTCTTTCGCGCAACCCAACCTCGAGTCAAAATGCGCCTCTGGCGCGCACGCGACAGTAACAGTCCCCTGCGAGACGCTCTTGGTGTACGAAAGTGGATTAATGGGCTCAATAAGCTTCGCGCAAGGTTGCAAGATATATGAGCAGCTGCGCGTTCCTCGTGCGACTAGGAACGACTAGGCGCGAGTGCGAAAGAAAAAGGTTATAGAAGACTCGAAAGACGGAGGACTCGAGATGAGCGGAAACCGCGCCCTTGTCTGCCGTCCTCTCCTGCGCCGTTGCTGGTTGCGCCAACAAAGCTGCGACTGCGGCTGCTTGTTCTTGGGTTGGGCCAATCAGTACAGGATCGCTGTGTGGGGTAGACGCCACATACCAGTCGCGACGGTCGAGGACAGGTCGAGCCCTCAATGTTTCCAGACTCTTAAGACGCCGCAAGGCAAGTGTTCGTCTATGGCGGACAGGGCTGAGGCCAACAGTGTTAGCGAATTGACCATTTTACATGTACTGTCAGTCCGTTCTTGCGGAAGCCGCCGACATCAAATGAAGACATCCGCCACGCCAAGCTGCCGAACGCTGCGGCAACCAATGCGTGACACGTCGTAGTAGCGCGTACATACACGATCGGTGCATCTGACGGCGTCTCTGTAAGATTGTTGCGAATAATAATGGCCGTGCGGCTGGACTGTGCGTTTTACTGCATGCTCGGTGTCATTAAGGTCCTCTAGTACGATGTGGACCCGTGGACCCCTCAATAGCTAAGTGAGTCGGTGAGATGGGTCGATAATTGCATGCTGAGCCTTGAGTTTTGGACCGAGTGGCAACGAGAAACAGCCAATCGATGACGAAACCAAGGCTCACGAAGACAGATAGCAAGTTCCTAGATACTGATGCCAAACATCACATCATAATCACAGCATCATGGCAGAGAGAGAGATTTGGACGTCTTGAACACATGCTTTTTCTGCTTCTATGTTCGGGTCGTTGTCGTCTTTGTGATCGACTTCACCCATTGCCCGTACGCTTCCGGTTCCAGGTCGTGAATCATTCGCATCATTAACAGAACACACACCGCAGGAAGGCAAGGCATTTACTTGAAGACCTTGCCGTCCGCCCACTGGTAAGTTTTGCCGTTGACCTCGATGGGCTTGTCCCAGGACCACTGGTCCTCGACAAATTTGCGGTCCTCCTCCTTGGTGTGGTCGAGCTTGGTGAACTCATAGGACTCGTAGTCAGGAGCGACATCGAAAGCAGGAAGAGCCTCCTGACCACGGACAAGGAAAGCACCCTTGATGATGGAGTCGTTGGACTCGCCGTAGACCGAAGCACAGCCAAAGATGTACTTGCGGGAAGCCTCAAGACGGGCGAAGAAACCGCCGATCAAGTTGGAGGTCATGAAAGTGAGGGTGAGCTCGTCGTTGTACTTGTAATCAATGGTCCAAAGAGAGTATTCCTCGAAGTTCACGTTCTCCCAGAACCAAGGCAGGGCAACTTCACGGGTCTCCTCGTTGGAGTACTTGCGCTTCCAGTCGTCGAGAACGAAAGTTGCGCGGGGCAGGGCCTCGAGAGGGTGCTTGGCCTTGGGGGCAGCAGGGGCCTCCTCCTCGTCGTCCTCAGGCTCAGCAGCCTTGGGCTTAGGGGCAGCCTTGGGCTTCTCAGCCTTAGGGGCAGCCTCCTTCTTAGGGGGCTGGTTCTTGATGGCCTCCTCGATGAACTCGAGCTTGCCAGCAACAGCCGAGTAGCTGGGGGTGTTGTAAATGGTCTCGTACCAGCGAGTGACGTTGGGGTTCTCGGACCTCCACGTCTTGTCGAAGAAGTACTGGAAGCCACGGGCAATGATGCTGGCGGCGAAGAGATCGGCAAGAGTCAGACGCTCACCGACGAGGTAGGTGTGGGTAAGGAGGTGCTCCTCAAAGACGTGGACGGCCTTGAGGGCAGCCTTGGATGCATCATCGACGTTCTTCTTGTTGTAAGGGTCACGGCCGACAATGGGGCGGAACCAGCCACCGAGAGGAGTGAGGACCTCGTTGTTGGCGAAGGACATCCATCGAAGGATGGTGGCGTAGTCCTGCTTGGTCTTACCGAGCAGGCTGGTCTTCTCGTTCTGGGAAGCGACTGAAAGAGGTCAGCAACTGAGTCACCAGACAGGTGAAATCTGCAGAGCGGCCGCCAACATATATCAGGAGTTTACTTTTTTCAACAGTGGTTTTCAGACAGGGATAACTGAATGAATGACATTCGCACATCATATAACGCCATTGGGAGGGAGTGCGGGGTACTCACGGTAGACAGCGATGGCAATGGCCTCGGAGAGAACGAAGCCGTCGGCGCCCTCGAAGGTAGGGACCTTGCCGAGCTTGTTGAGCTTCAAGTACTCGGTAGAGACGCCCTTGGCAGGCTCGGTGGCAACAAACTCGATGTCGAGGCCATTCTCCTTTGCAACCGCAAGGAGGGAAGTGGTGCGCGGGTTACCCTGGTGGGCTGTCAGTTCTGGTCGCCTCTCAAGTTTTGGCACGGCGATGCGGGCGCGGGCGACCTACGCTGTAGCTGTAGATCTTTCCGAAAGACATGATTGCTGGTTTACCGTGGACGGAACTGTACAATCAAGGGAAGGAGAGGCGTTGGGGAGAGAAAAAAGGTTGCTTGGGTGGAAGTGGGGTTGGAAGAATCTTATTGTGCGATAGGGCGGAGGACCGTGCTTCGCTTTCTGCATGGAGGGTCGGGACAGGCGCACGGGCGATCGACCTGGCGCTGACATGACGCGCGCAGCGACAGGTTCACCTCTTGATACTCGAGATTGTAGTCGTAGAAATTCTCACAATTCCGAGTTCCGCAGATTGATGATCCGTGAACGCCGCGAATCAACGCGAAACGGCAGACAGCAACCGGGTCGGCCACCCACGCTTCGGCGGGGTCCAGTAACTAGAATGGTTAGCAAAAGTCAACTTGTGTCTGCCAAACTGGAATTCGCACTTGGCCTCGCAATCTTCACATTTGAACTGAAAGCGGCGGGGGACCACATCTGACTTCCACACTTGATTCCAAACCCAGCACGAATCCTTGTTATATCCTCGAGGCATGGTCTCTTGCAGTCTCTGCATCTTACGCGGATTGGTCATATACATCGTAAGATGCCTAGCATCATCACACTGTACACGTATCCGCCACATGCATATGTACAATGAGATCAACCCTACAGGAACATTCATGTGCTCATATAAAGGCCTTACAGCTGACTGAGGGCGCTGAGTCGGCGGTGGTGGCGGTGGTGACGGAGGTGGTGGTGGAGGAGCGGAGGCGGCGGCGAGGGCCTGTCGTCAATGTCAGCGTGTCCGGCAAACGGAAACTGTCTAAGTATAACTTACGGCGAGCTCCCTCTGCTCGCGCAGATGGTGGTCGGTCTTCCTGATGCCCCTCTCCAGGGCCACAGACGGAGCAACGTGACCGCCAGCCTTCCTCTTCGCGTTTTGAGCTTCTACAGCATAAATTGTTACCGTGACTTACCACAATCTGCTGCACCGTACTTACTGTGAGCTCTTTTTTGATCATGTAGGGATCTATAGTGCACCATTGGTTAGCAGCTCTTCTCATCTGATGAAAGTTGACAATGCGAGGACCACGTCAAGGACAGACGTCTCAGGAGAGTCACGAGTCATGTTGGCGAGTACGCGACCGAGAAAGGACAGTGTTCGCGGAGCGAAGTTGGGCCTGACAGTGAGGGCGTGCATCGAGGCTGGGATGAAGTTCACGGGGGAGACATGATACGTACTGTTGAGCGTTGTACTGCTGAGCGTTAGTTTTGATGCAAATCTGCGAGCGAACAATTACCTTTGCTTGTGATGTATGTTGCAGAGAAGAAAGAGCGATATTTCGCATTGTGCGTGGTGAATCGCGCCAGTGTTCTCAGGAGGCAGACACGTTCGAGGACGTCACGGCAGGTACTTCAGGTACTTCAAACTTTACAGACGGATGCATCACGTAGATCAGAGAGGGAAACGTCTGAATTTGGCCTGCAATGCAGCTATGTTCAGCGCACGATTTGCATTCTGGCTCGTCGAGGGTGCATCGATGTTGCGAGGATGTGTACAGCGGTGAAGCGTTCACACGTGCTCAGTAATTCCCCATATACCACGTACCACAGATAATACAGACGCTGCTTACAGAATCCAGCTACCATAACGGCAACTGCAGTCCGGATCAATACATACATCCAGATACATGTAGCCTAACACTGAAGGATAGTGAGCTGGGGACTGAGGCGCGTGGGCGACGGAACAGATAGCACTGCAGATTGCCAGATGAGATCATGCATTTTTAATGAGTTGCGATGTATTCTGATCTTTGAACTCCAAGACAAGGACACGATTAACTATATCTACGATCTGACCAACGTTTGCTACGCTGATTGGCCAGCTACTAGCGTCAGCCTTGGCAGAGTTTATGGCGGATCTGCTGTGGATTTTGGAGCTGAATTCACAGCACCTCAGTTCGCGCGATGGTATGCAGGGCGCTCGCGCAATGCCTCTCAACGGCTGCACAGCGCAGTCTTCAAGTCCCAACATCACGATCCATCTCCACGACCGTAGCGAGGCCTGCCGAGGTCGAGACTGAGGTCCAGGAGTCATTCACGGCAGCAAAGCCATTCGACTTCGAGGCTGCAGACCGAGGAAATGGCGATGGCCAAGACACGAAGCACGACATCTTGCGCACACTGCGCGTCGTGCCTGCATCGCCATCCTACTTCAGCGCAAAGCCTACCTTCACCGACGATTTCCTCTCGCTATCTGCTCTCCTTCGCAAAGTCGCCACTCTGCCCACGATACCGAAGGCCGAAGCGCCCAATGTCGCATGGAAGACAGTCGAGCAATACCGCATCATGACCAACGAGCCCGTCAAGACCCAGCGCTTCCACAAGATGCTGCACATCCTACGGAGATTGAACTGCATCCACCCACAATTGATGCCCCAGGAAGTCCTCGAGGCGATGAAACGCTACAAGAAGCCCAGCCAACCCGGCGACATTGTTCCCAAGCCTGGTGTCATCGACGAGCTGGGCAGGGCGAAAGGCGTTGGGCGAAGAAAGACGTCTTCCGCGGTGGCATGGCTCGTGGAGGGAGAGGGAGAGGTGTTGATCAACGGCCAGTCTCTTACTGAGTACTTTGGGCGACTGCATCAACGTGAGAGCGCTGTATGGGCACTCAAGGCTACCGAGAGACTCGACAAGTACAACCTATTTGGTCTGGTACAGGGTGGTGGATCTACTGGACAGGCGGAGGCCATGACCCTGGCAGTTGCGAAGGCGTTGCTGGTACACGAACCGGCACTGAAACCAGCCTTGCGACGAGGTTAGTTGCGAATTTTCTTACCCCTGTGCATGTTCACGTCCTGCGCTTCGACCATCCGTCCCTGCAAACTACCGTCTGTGCGTACATGCGTGGATGGTTCATGCAAAAGGCTGAAATGTCGCTATCTGAAATGGAATGCTAACTTCTGCACAGCTGGTTGTGTCACTCGTGATCCGAGAAAGGTGGAGAGGAAGAAGCCTGGTCACATCAAGGCCCGCAAGATGCCGACCTGGGTGAAGCGCTGATGTGGTACCCTCATGTACATCACCATGTATATCTTCATATTTGACGGCATTTGACGGAGTTGATGTAAGAACACGCCGCTCGGTGGTCTGTATAACATACAACCGGTTGAATAAGAACGCTTTAAGATTTTTGCAGTTGCCTGAGCTGTGTTTGCTTGCGAAAGTACTGTAGAGATGGCGAAATGTCCCTTTCAAGCATGCAGAAACACCTGCAGATCAAGTGAGCTGCACGATCAGGTTGTCGTGGAACGCTCCGATAGATTCATCAAGCGGTGCAACGACGGCCTTTTGACAACAGCTTCCTATTTGTATTGTTCGCACGTAAGCATGCAGTGCAGCCAAAGACTCCCGAGCAAGAGCCTTTCAACACATGTTTATCTTGGTACAGTAGACATGACAGACACGTCATGTTTTCGGAGTGTCGAGATTTTGACCTGCTTAAACGCTAACGGCTGCCGTGTAACAGATGTCCTTCTTTGTACCTCCATGTTGTCGCAAGGTAGCAACTGCTGGGAGGTCATCTTGAAACAGCTCTTGGAGATGTTTCATAACATGTTGTGAACATGTAAGAACCCGATTCCTGGAATGCGGTAGAGCAGACCCGTCAGTACCTGGCGCCTATCTTTTGACACCTCGGATTCGTCATGCGCAGTGCTTCAGGGGCGGCGGGTCTGCGGAGGTGATGCAGCTCCAGGGCTTGAGCTGCCTGAAGCTTGGCAATTAACTCCTCATGTCGCAAAAACGGGGGTGGCTGGCGAACAGAGCGAAGAAGAAACGTTTACATGACAAACGTTCCTTCATGTGCTATTTGCGATCAACTGCCCCTTAGTGGTGCAGCTGAGCCTGAATGGAATGTCGATCCGGGTACACCACTGGCTGGATGAATTCGTACCGACGCAAGCGTTGTCCGAGATGGGTGCGAAATTTGACGGAACTTAGGCGAACACATGGTGCAGATCGCAGATGAGCTCCTCACACCTCATGCGCACAGGCAAATATGCCAGCAACAAGCTGGGTTGGTCGAAGGTACATGCGATGCTCTAGAGTGGCCAACATCGTGAGTGCGACCACCGAGGGGGCATGAGTGCGCCAATTGGAAAGTTTCCGCGTTGCTGCAGGCGAGCGCGCTTGTCGTCATTCGAAATGATCTTACTCGTGAGGAATTCGCTTGGATGCATCTCGTCAACGGCAACGGGTAGGGCGGAAACAGCCTCAACGGCGAAGGCGATTTGTCCAGCGAGTGCAGGCTGTCAGGCTAGTGACGCATTGCAGCCTAGTATGGGCAAGCGCCGAATCAACAGACTTTCGTGTTGACAGAAATGAAGTAACCTGACGGTTGTTATTATTGCAACAACTAATCTGACTCGCGAGCCGATAGGGCTGCCGGTCGATGGGCGCTTTGAGCTATGGAGGTGTCAGCGCCTTCTCGAACAAAATGAAACCTTCTCGAAGCATGTTCGCCTTGACCCTGTGCCAATTTCCACAACGGATGCTGATACGGGAGCCGGGGTCACCAGAAGATCGTCGTTACAAACAAGTGACGCAGCTCGGTCGTGGGATGCCTGCACATAGACCAGGTATCCCGAACGAAGCTTGTTTCATCTGGCGGTTGTCCACCACATTACGGAAAAGTGCTCACCGCACAACGGGGTCTCTGTTTGCTTCCAGAAGGTTACAGCCACAGACACGTGAGCAAAGAACGGTGAGCGCGGCAGTGCGCAGCTGACGCAGAAGCGTCCAGGGCAATGAGTCGTGTTACGATCAGAGCATCAACGGTGCTCTCTCAAACAGTGTCAAGCGGGTTTTCATGTGTCGAAGCTGGCGACGCACGCCGGTCTGAGCGCTGAGGTTGGAAAGATGACTACAGCCTTAGAGCAGCAGCCAATAAGACGTGCAGGACGAAGCCTCCGACGGGTCGCTTGGCATACTGCCGCTCTACTACATTTCCCTGCAGCCCCATTGCTTCAATGCCATTGCTTCAATGCCATCGCTCATGAACTTTGCAGTCGCGTGCCGTGAAGGAAATACCGGTGCTCGCTGTTCGGAGGAGGGCATTGTGAGCGATCGACGAATGAGGCTGGAGAGCCGTGGGTGATCGCCCTGACGCGGCAATCCTGCAATCCTTGCCGAACCGCAACCTGGGCGCCCGCATGGAAAGCAATGTCCTGTTCGAGGATGGACGCTGCACAGTCTGAAGGCCCCTGAGCCAGAGCAAACGACGCGGTCAGCTGCACAGAACACCGGCAGGCTCTGCGCCGGGCCTGGCAGGGAGTTGTAAAGCAGCGAGCAGCGAGCAGCGAGCGGTCCTGCGCTGCAGAGCTTCGAGTGTGTGATGATTTGGTAGCAGCAGAACGAATCAGCCGTGCGTTCGCAGCCTGGCGCTCTGGCCCATGAAACACTCCTGCTACAGGCGCAGGCACCATTGGTGACGGCGGCGAGCGTGTTGGCAGCGAGCACTGGGCCGCCATCTTCACTGCTGGGCTGGCGATGCTGCGCGGTGTTCTCCCGCGCTGGTGCCAAGCGCGTTTGTTCCCAGCACCGCAGCAGCAGTGAGCGGGCACCAAGCACGGCGACAAATCGGCCGTGGTGGAGCCGAGGAACCAGACTTGCATGGACGGAGAGCAGCGGCCGTCTCGCCATGCCGCACGCGAGGCGGCCGTGGCCCACGAGCAGCGCGCGCTGGGTGACGGCGTGCGGTGTGTGATGGCCCTGCGCGCTGCGCACTGCTTGCTGCGCACTGCTTGCTGCCCGCTGCTCTCTCTGCTCCCAACACGCTGGTGCCCTGCAGCACTGGCTGCCCAGTGCAGATCCACCAGGGCGATCTGTAACTATGGCTTGCAGGGGTGGCTGGCCTTGCCCACGGGCGCAAGCCGTGGACCATGGACCATGGCCCATAGCCCATCCATAATCCATCTCGGAAATCGGAGACGGAGGCTTGACGATGCTGTCTGCAGCGAGCCTCCTGACTCGCCAGCCCTCACCCACTCGGCGCGCAGCCACATCCACTCTTCAGATTCACGCTGGCTGCTGGTGCCTCCTAGCTCGCAGACATCCCGGCCCGTGTATTTGCTCTGTTTCGCCGGCGTGGCGCGTGGGCGACTTTCTTTTTGCTTCCCACACTCGCTGTCTCGTGGTCGTTGATGCCCTGAGCTTGCCGCGCTCAATGTGGCTCTGCGCCCTCACCTCAACCAGCACCGCGCGCCTTACAGCTACCCCAGCACGGAAGCACATCCCCCCACTCTGACCTCGCCCTGCGACAGCTTGGGCCTCGCCGGGACGCCTGCTCTGCGTAGCCGCGAGCCGACGTCGAGCTCCTCGTCCACCGACTGCTCGCAGCTCGTGACACTGGACGCCCGTGCCGTCACCACTTTCATTTGAGCCCTCACCACGCCTGTTTGTCTTCCTCTTTGAGTGAGCTGCGAGCCCCAATCTAGCCATTGTCGCACTTTTCCGTCTGGTCTCGGGCCGACCGCTTCACTCCCCTCCTGCAATTGCACTATCGCACTGCGCCGCCCAGACTGCCTGCGCTGGGCCTGGCATTGTGAAGAGTCCCCCCCCCCC
>JUDZ01008780.1:0-11807 GCA_000812845.1 Stagonosporopsis tanaceti | reverse complement strand
GGATCCAGCCCACGACAAGCAGGTTCTCCGTATCGCAGTAGTCGAAGAGCTCCTCCTCGTTGAGCGTCTCGCACGTGTCGCTCGTGCTGGTTTGCAAGGGAATGAGCAGTCGCGTGATGAAGAGGGCGTTGTTTTTTAGGATGCCGCACAGCATGCCGCAGGTTTCGAGGTTCAGACGGGTGTTGCTGCTAGCACAGGACAGGAATTGGGAGCGTAGTTGCGAGGGGAGAAATACAGGGCGTAAGGGGTCGCCGTTTTCGAGGAAGGCGGAGGGTTGGAAGGTGAAGGAGTCGAGTTCTGTGGAGGGTGTTGGGGGGCGCTCGGCATACTTCTCTGGTATCGGGGGTGCGGAAGAGGTGTGTTTGCCTGGCACTGGAGGTGGTTGAAAGCGGTCGTAGGCGGCTATTTGTGAGGGTGTGGAGGGTTTAGGGGGCAGCGGTGGTGGAATGGAAGGTGTGCCTGAGGATCTGTGGATCTGCTCTTTCGGTGGGCGCGCTGGTAACGGTGGTCCTTGTGAGCTGGATTGTGACCAGCGATCTTGTGCAGATGTGTGCGGGACGGAGGGGTAGTTGTACGCTGTTGTCGAGGACTGCGATGCTGGGCGCTGTTATCTGTCAGTGGTACTCGCCATCTGCTCATCACATGCCGTACCTGTGAATACGACGACCGCTGCCCTTCCCTCTGCAGACGCGCAACCTCCTGTATTTGACTTGACAGGTCATCACCACCTTGGCTCTGCCGCGCATCGTCCCACGCGTGCCAGTCCCCTCCAGTCCTGCGCTCCAGCTCCTCCTCCTGCGAGACGCCAGCCTGCCGCACGCTTCTACGCTGCGTGTCCCGCCGCCGTACCTCTCGCTGTGCCAGCCTCGCCGCCAATGAATGATTGTCCAAGTTCCTAGCATCCAGCGTAGGCCGCTCTCCATACGACGTCCGCGAAGCCCTGTCCTGTATTGACAGTCCATCCAGCTCTTGAGACAGCGTCTTTGCGTGCTTCCCCTCCAGCGCCTTCAACGCCTCCTCCTGCCTCCTCCTCCACTCCAGATATTCCTCATGCCTCCTCTTTATCCTCGGCGCAATAAGCTCGAGCTTCTTCAGGTCGCCGCGCACCGCCGCGGTCGCAGTATTCAGCGCCTTCTTGTTCTCGGGCCGGCTCTTGTCGGGATGCGACTGCAGATGAGACAGGACGAGGTCGGCGTGGCGGTATAGCAAAAGGTATGTCTGCGCGTCGTTGCCCTCTGCTTCGTAGACTTGGGCCTGGACGGTCAGCTCCGCGACTCGGCGCCGGGTCGGGACAACGCACCTCTTTCTGCATGGTGTTGGCGGTGCGCAGCCAGTTCGCCAGCGGTATGTGCCCATTGTATGTGTAGTTGCCGGCCTGCGCGACCAGCTCGGCCACGCTGGGCGCATTGCGGGAGGTCATGGTGCGGGGTGAAGGTGTTGGGCGGCGGGGAGGAGGGTCGTGTGGATTAGATCAGGCCCGGGATTGCTACCGGTGCATTGGTGGGTTGCGCGTCTTCATCTGTCAGGTGTGCAGTACATTTATCGGTGCCTGGCGTTTAAGATGGTGGAGGCACTGTGATGGCATAGGTGGGGCGTCTTGGGCGCCAACGAGCATAAGGTCAGACACGAACAGGCACGAAGAACAACATCTGGCCATGGCAACATACAGCCGGAGAACAGTGTATGGTACTTCATACAAACATTCAAACAAAACAGAAGCTGCACCGCGACACAAGGCGCGTGTGCACGTGGCTGCATGTGGGCGCTATGGGCGGTTGACAAAACATCGAGTTCGCAGCCAGTGCAGCAGGACCAACAGTAAAAGAAACGTCTATCGTAGCTATCTCATCGCTCCCCCGAGTCTTCAGACAGCTTGTCCCACTCGCTGTCCGTACTCAAGTCGCCCGTGCTCTCTCCCAGCCCACCCTTCCTCTGCTTCAGCGCGTCGTCCACCAGCGGCGCCAGCCGAGTCGCCGCACCCGTCGTACTTGCTGCCGCAGGTCCACCGCCCGACGAGCTCGCAGGCGCAGCCCTCGGCGTGCCCTCGCGCTCGCTTGGCCTGTCCACAAACACGGTACTCTGGGTCTCGGGCTTGGGCTCGCGCGTCTCCTTCTTGGCCAGCCCGTCGCTCTGCCTCTGCACCTCCTCCTTCACATCGACCTCCGTCTCGTCGCCCGTATCGATATCTGCCTGCTCGCCGTCCGCGCCGTCTTTCTGGCCGCCGCGTCGCTCGGCGCGGATGCGTTTAGCCTCCTCCTCCGCCTTTTGCGCTATCCGGATTTCCTTTGCAAACCAGTTGATGCCGTACCAGAGCCCGCCGGTAAGGAAGGACAGGATCACAAAGTGGATGCTGTAGGTGCCGAGGAAGAGTGCGAAGAAGAGGAGTTGCAGTGCCGCGAAGGAGGCGTTGGTCGCGATCAGGAGCGTCGGCGTGGGGCCGGGCGTGAAGATGGACTCCCAGAGGTCTTCGAAGAATTTGCCGGCCATGTTGCGGGTGTGTTTGTGCCGGATGACGTGGGTGTGGGGAGCTGTGTTGGAGCCTATGCGCGTGTCCTGGCCTGAAGTAGCCCGCTGCTGCCTGGCCTGAGCAAGTGGACAAGTGGTGTTATGGTCTTGCGAGGTTGTTTGTAGAGGCAGAGTGAAGGCTGGGTCTGCGTCAGTGGCGCTGAGCCGTAGCGCCAGTATAGACTGGAGCGGCGTGAAGGAGGAGAGCTGCAAGCTTCGTGTTGTAGCGGGGCCGATCCATGCCGCGGAGACCTAGGTGCGTGTGATTGGTCGCGGCGGTCGTACGCATATTAATCTCTAGAACGTGACTTGCTGCGTGACATACTTCGACTGCATTCGTGATAGTGACATAACGAAGGGGGGAAGGTAAGGAGGGATATGCATGTTCGACAGTGTATCAGAGCAACGCATGTCCTTTGAAACACCACAAAACCACTACATGACTGTACAGTTCGTCGCCGGCTTTGAAGAGTGCCGATACACATATCTCGAGCTACTCTTGTGCCTCCTTCGACTTCGCCCACCGTAGCCATGGCCGTAGCCGTAATCACAGTCATCGAAGAGACCACCGTCCATGATCATGGCGTTGTCGAAAGAATTGTGCCCACCGATCAATGCTGGACCTAACCCGTAGGGACCAGTGAGCCGGTGGTCGTAGGCATAGCTGTTCATGGGTACCATCGCATGACTCGAAGACACCAGTGGCATACTTGAAGTCATGCCCGTGCCCATACCCATGCTCAATCCTCCGCCCCAGTTGTTCATCGCGAGCGGTACATTTCCCCACGAGCCGGGAATGGCGTGGCTGCCTCCAACATGACTTCGGATCAACTGGTTACAGCCCCATGGCCCTTGCACCATTTCAATTGTCTCGTGGTCTGCAAAGCCACGATTACACTGCGGACAGGTGTACGGAGGGGCAACGAGGGTTTGGAAGGTCTGGCGATTCGGACAGCTCAGAAGGTCAGAGAGGAAGCCGCAGGGCTGTGACATCGAGAGCCAAGAATGCCCGCATGTGGGGGAGTCGTAGAGGGTACAGCCGCACATATTGGGAACGCTTGCCGAAGTGAATGCTTGGAATCGTGCGCTGAGAAATGAGGCGGGCTGCAACGAAGTTCCCAGCTCTGGTCGATCAAGGGCGCTGGGCGAGGTGGACAGGAGAGGTGTCGATGGAAGGTTTGCTATTTTTGAACATTTATAGTACATCTGGAGGCATCTGTGAAGCGCGTATCTCTGTTTGCGCGCATGCTGTCGATCGTGAAGTCCTCGTCGTTCGTCTTTGAGCATCGCAGTGCTTGTCGGCAATCACCACCAGAAGGTCATTGACCGGGCTTCTTTGGATCATCGAGTGGCACCACAATGTCAGCTTCTTCAGCCTCGGCGTCCTCAGCATTTTGCTTCTGGATCGTTTGCATCAGCTCGTACAGCTGGCCGATCTGTTGATCTACGTTGCGTCAGTATCTTGCACATCTGCTAGAGTTTGCCTGCGCACCGCTCATTTTATCGATCTTTGCTTTGTCCATCTTCTCCCCTTTCCAGCTGTCGCCTTCTATCGCTTGCGCGTACATTTGCCATTCTGAAAGGAATCCAATCTGTACGATTGATTGTTAATTCAATGACAGATCACGTGCCCTGCTGGATACCTACAATCTGGACCGGGTTGTCGATGTCCTTGTGCGCCCTGAACTCAGCCTTGACGTACATGTCGCCAAGCAGGCGCTGTTCCACTGGCAGCTTCTTTCGATGTGTGCGCAGGATCGTCCTGTACAAGGGAATGGGCGGGAGGAGCGCAGCGGGAGCCGGTCGGAATGGCCCTTTGGCGGCGCCAGCATCTGTTGCTGTAGCTAGCAGTCTTGAATACACCCTCATCGTGGCTAATTAGAGATTGTAGGTTTGAAGATGAATATTCAAGACTGAGTGATGACTATCGAGATGTCGATGACCTCAGCCTCGGCTAGCGTGGTCAGGGTCCAGAGCATATTGGCCAATCTTTTTGAGCATCTCTCCGCAATTCCGCGATCGAAAACATGCTGCCGACGCCGTCTACTTCGCATGTCTGTTTTGACCGCGTGTACGAGCCAGCCGAGGACTCATACCTCTTGTTGGACACGCTCTCTTCACCCAGCGAATGTGCGTTTCTGTCGGAGCGCTTTCCACAGTCGACAGCCCCACCACTGGTTCTCGAGGTGGGCGTTGGCTCAGGCGTCGTATTAGCCTTCGTCGCTGCAAATGCACGCAGGGTTTTTGGTCGGCATGACATACTGACAATCGGCACTGACATCAACAGCTTCGCCTGCAAAGCGGCGTCACAGACAGTGTCAACGGCTATCGACGAGAAAGAGCAACGAGAAGAAAGATCTGTATTCTTGGATATTGTGAACGGTGACCTGGCTTCGTCGATCCGCCCGCACTCAATTGACGTCTTCATATTCAATCCACCATACGTGCCAGCCGAGCTACCCGACTTCTCACGCCATAACGATTACAACGCCGTACCTGAGGGGAAGCTCAAAACCAGCTTCGAGCAGGACTCGTACCTGCTTGAGTTATCATACGCTGGTGGAGAGGATGGCATGGTCGTGACCAACCGAATGCTGGAGCAAATACCGAACATACTGAGCGACGGACGTGGTGTCGGCTACGTACTGTTGTGCGCCCAGAACAAGCCAGACATTGTGAAGCAGCAGATACGAGGCTGGGGAGCCGGTTGGCAGGCAGAAACGGTTGGCTCAAGCGGCAAGAAGGCTGGTTGGGAGAAGTTGCACATTGTGAGGATCTGGAAGAGCGCTGATTAGAAAGTCACCTCCATGTCTGCCAACGCCGCCGCGCCTCCCATCTGCTTCAGCATGGCTTGTGCCGTGGTCGCCATGCGAGACATCAGCTCTTCGACTGCAGGACGATCTGCAGGTGCCCACCGCAGACACTGCGCCATCCAGTCGTTCAGCTCGTCGCTATACTGTGGGTTTGGAGTTTGATCGTCCGCAAGACCATGGTGGAACTGTGCCTCCGCGTCGAGGTTGATCGGGATTACCCGTCTTGGAACCCTGGCTGCAAAGTATCGACCTGAAGAAGAGTAGTAATCTTGTTCCGACACCTCTGCCGAGTTGCGTATTGCTTCCTCTAAAACGGCCTCTCTGTTTGTCTGGGTGTTTGCAATCGGTTTCTGTCCGGTTGCGAGGAAATGGACGCAAGCCCCGAGCGCCCAACATTCTGCTGCTGTTGTGTTGATCTGGGGATTCTCTGGGGGCTGCCACTCGTACGTTCCGCACAGCGACCCCTGGCGCTGCTTGTCTTTTCGCCAAATGGTCGCACAGCCAAAGTCATGCAGCTTGAAGGAAGGGTATGTGGTCCCAATGTTGGCAACGAGGACGTTCTTTGGCTTAATGTCTCGATGCAGCATGATCCCCCGGTCACCGGTTTCCAGCCCAATCTTCCCCTGCAAGAACGCCAGAGCCTGTGTCATTTGAACGAAGAACCGCCAGATGTAGCTCTCAGGCACGGGCTTCATGTTCTTGCGGTCGAACTCTCGATCCTTCCACACAGCCAAGTCACCTAAAGGATAATACTCGAACAGCGCAATGCCAACGTCAGGTTCCTCGGAGGCCACACACGTGAGAGCGTGTACGATCCTACTGCATCTGGGCAGCATTCCAAGAGCCCGAATCTCGAAAGGACGCGGGTCATTGGCGGAGTTCGGTTCGACCTTGAGGATTTTCTTGACAATGAGCTGCGGACCACCCCGGTCTGGGAAGCTCGCTTTCAGCAATGAGACTTTGCTGTCGAAGGTGCGCGCTGTTGTCCAGTCTTTTGGGTAGAAGGCGAATGGTCCTGGTGTGCGCCTTTGTCGCTTCGCTTTGGGCGCATCACGGCTTCCAGTGTTCACGGAGTCGGTACGTTTCTGCTGCATCGCCAGAGCTGCTGTGCGTCGCTAGCGCTTTGGTGGCTGTAGTTGAGATGGTGGTGGGCCAGGAGCTCAGTTGGGAGGTGCTTATTCAAAGCAGGCTTGCGCAGGCAAGCTACCAACTGAGAGAGCGCTCTCATCTTGCCCTTCTCGCCTTTCACTCAGGCTCTGGAGAGCAGTCGCATCTTCCGAAGTGAGTGCTGGAAGGCATATTGCGCGCGGAAGGCTAGGCAGACGCGTCGCGCAGCCAGTCATATTAACAAAACGGAAGCAACCATGCTGTGCAACAGTGTAGGAAGCCCCGAAGCAGCGAGCGGCAGCAACAATACAACCAAAATGCCATAAACGTAGCAACAAGATGACGAAGCATCTCAATAGGAACAGCATTTCGCTACACAACAATCTCGGCGTGTCATAAGCATGTCTGGCCTCCTCGTGAGTGGCATGAATTAACATGAGGTGATCTCTCACGGGCCACCCCCACGCTCTCACCACCGCCATGCGAGCAGACAATACCTCGACTCTCGCCACGTCTTCGTCTTCTGATACCGAAAAGACGAATTCTGCAACTGAGCCGCACTGCAGCTGAGCCTCACTCATATAAAAGCACTTGCTTCGCTGTGCCCTCACTTCACACACAAAGATATAAGCTTACATCCACATCACACCTCGACTTCACTACAACACACCACCTGCAAAAAAACCTCCAAACGCGATTGCAGTCTCAAACCACATGATGAACTCAACACCACCTCAACACCCAACAGGCCACTGTCGCGCCCAGCACCACGCGCTAGAATACTATTCCACCGGCGCCACAAACATGGTGATCCCCGAGACCGTGCTTTCAGAAGCGCAGGAGAACGATTGGGCGGTGTGCTACAACGAAGTTGAACGATGGCACACATCGGAGCCGGAGAGTGTGCACGAGCAAGGTACATAGTCGTTCAGGAGGAGGGTGGAAAAGATGCTAACAGGATGGCAGAACATGGCAAATCCAAACCAGTCCGAGTATACAAGGGCGACGCGACAACGGAAGGAGCGAAATTGTGGTGCTTGAAGGGCGAGAAAGACGGGCTTTGCACGGGCTGTGGGGGAAAGAGGACCGCTGCGGTATGAAGGCAATGTTTGGAGTAGACAAAACCTAGGCAATACACAGATGAATACAGACGTGTGGCCACCACACGCCACGCCCAAAACGACACACAAATACGACACGCTCTATTCACACTCCATGCCTGGATATCTGAGCGATCGGCCCCTCCTTCCTCGTCTCCCTCTCACCGGCAACTCTCCCCGCTCCCCATCGCTCCTACATACCCTACCCAGCACACCCCGTCTAGCGCACGCGGGGTGCATATAACAGGCGGCTACACGTCTCTCTCGGGCTAGATAGCCGCTCGCGTTGAGGCTCTGATGCAAATCCGACTGTGCACCATTCAGCGCGCGTTGGCGTGTCGATCTCGCGCTGCGTCTGTCAGCAGAGTGCATAGGAATGTGTTCGGCTCGTCGGAGCGAGCATATAATGACTTAAAGAGAAAAAGATGGAGGAGGGGCTTCCTGATGGGGTATTGGGACCGCTTGGTGCTCGAGTATGCTGCTGACGGGTGGAGTGTGCTGGCTATGTGTCTAGACAGCTCCAGGGCTGCTCAGTGCAGTATGCAGGTGCATGTACAGGAGATTGTAGCAGTCAGAGGCATGCAGCTCTGCGGTCCCATGAACACGTTCATTCACGAAGGACACGAGTTTCTCATCGCTCTCGCTCGTTCGTGCTGTCAAGCCAGAAAACTCATGTCTTGCCAAAGTTCATCACAACTTGGCAGCATCTGTGCCGTTGCGGGCTATGCTGTACCAATATCACCACTCGGAGCCCATGGTGCACCACAGCAACAGTCTTGCATCTCCATACCTCAGGATCAAGGCCAAGCGCTATCGGTGTGGTGTTGAGAGTTGACTACGCAGGGCAGAGGGTCAACGAGGCTGTCGGAGCGCGGGTGTTCATCCGCATGCAGTCTAGCTTCCTACTGGTTTGCTTCTTTTGCTCCAGAAGTTGAGGCTCTTCGACGCATCTCCATCCTGCGGACTCGGCGTGGCGCCTTGGCTCGCCCAACAGCGAACGTTGTGGGGTTGGCTTTCACGCCGCACCCGTTTCCAAGTAGATGAGCCAATCACCATAGCTCTGCCCCGGCTCCGCCCCCGCTCATATCCCCGCAAGTGCTCGCACAGTTTCTCGGGCCTTTAGAAACGATGACGGTATTGCGGACACTCTTCTGTTTTTGGTAATTTGTGATGGCGATTGCAAGATGCGGAGGCTGGCGGAGTTGCGCGAGAGGTTTGCAGGTTTAGCAGAGGACTTCGGCGCCGGGAGGCATCTTGACTTCAGGTATAAGAGGTTTGGTATGCGCTGTGAAATGATCAGCACAACATCCTGAGCTTTTCAAAGCTTCACAGTCCACTCTTCAATTCACAATCACGATGGCGACATTCAAGTTGGCGTCCGCGGCGGCCCTGCTCTTCGGGCAGGCAATCGCATCTCCTCAGGCTCAGATGTTCGAACGCAGACAAGTTGGAGGCGATGCGCCAGACGTTGTCATTGCGGGAGCTTCTTCGTATAACGGCCTCAACTTGGTCCCTCAAATGGGATGGAATAACTGGAATGCCTTCCACTGCGATGTCAACGAGAGCTTGTTGCTCACCACCGCCCAAGACATGGTCGACTATGGTCTTCGCGATCTTGGGTATAACTACATCATTCTCGATGACTGCTGGGCAACTGGTAGGAACGAGAGTGGATACCTTGTCGAAGATAGTGAGTTATCTCATCAAGCATACCAGTTCAATCTACTAACCGTCAACTAGCCTACAAATTCCCCAGTGGAATGAAGGCTGTCGCTGACCAAATCCACGAACTAGGCTTCAAGTTCGGCATGTACTCCTCTGCCGGTGTCTTGACCTGTGGGCGCTACCCTGCATCTTTGGGCTACGAGCAGAAGGATGCCGATCTCTGGGCTTCGTGGGGCGTCGACTACCTCAAGTACGACAACTGCTTCAACCAGGGCCAGTCCGGCACCCCCAAGCTGTCTTTCGACCGCTACAACGTCATGTCCGAAGCTTTGAATGCTACCGGCCGCGAGATGATCTACGCAATGTGCAACTGGGGTAACGACGACCCCTTCGACTGGGCTTACAGAATCGCAAACTCCGGCCGTATGTCTGGTGACATCTACGACTCTTTCAACCGCCCGGATGACCGTTGCCCTTGCACCGAGGCGATTGGCTGCGCATGGCCCGGGTTCCACTGCTCTGTTATGAACATTCTGAACAAGATGCCTGCCATCACCTCGCGGACCATGTCCGGCTACTTCAACGACATGGACATGCTCGAGGTTGGCAACGGCGGCCAGAGCGACTCTGAATACGTGGTTCACTTCTGCATGTGGTCTATCAACAGTTCCCCTATGCTCATTGGAACCAACGTTGGCACCCTCTCCCCTGCCAACCTCGCCATCTACTCCAACCCTGCTATCATCGCCATCAACCAGGACGCTTCAGCTGGCGCCGCAAAGCGCGTGTGGCGCTACTTGGTCGATGCTGATGAGACTGGTGAGGGTGAAATCTCTCTCTGGACCCGCACTATGGCGAACGGCGACCGCATCGTCGCTCTACTCAACGCGGGCAACACCACTCGCACAATGAACGCCACCATCGACGAGGTCTTCTTCGACGAGCGCACCGCAGGCGCTTACCGCGCTCCCCCTGAGATTAGTGAGACCTGGGACGTCTACGACCTGTGGGCAAACCGCATGTCTGAAGCCGAGGCGGGCGCTGTTCTGGCCGGCATGAACGGTACCACTGTCCAGATCAGCAGCAACAGCACCACCAGGTTCAACGCGACCGCCACGTCCTACGCTGATGGTATCGAAGCCATGCACCCGGCACTCTGGGGCCAGCAGGTCGGTACCCTTGCCCCTGGCGGCCGCTTCGAGGCCGAAATCGACAGGCACTCTGTTGGCGTGTACAGGCTGAAGTCTCAGGAGGCCAGCATGAGGAAGAGGGACGAGCTCTAGATGATGAGCGCACGAGTAACGATCTTATGACCGATGGTAGAATTGCCGGAGCCTAGTTAGATGTTGAAAGAGGATCGATTTATTAATTATCAAATCTGGTTCTTGTACTATTGGCGCACCCATTCCGAGGCCTCCGCTGTTCTTTACTAGTAACCCTCTCCTGCATCATTTGCGATAGAATATTCCTTCCTCCCTGGTTTATCCACCAGACCTCGTCTTCCTAGTTCGAAGGATCCGACAGAACTTAATATTATGTCCTATCTGCTGAGAGCTCTGCTCTCCGGAAACGTTGCTGATGTGCTCGGAATATACCCAACCTTGCTGTTTCTGTTGGGGGTTAATGTCCCGTGTAAGATCTCTTCTGCCGTTGTTCACTTCTGCGTTCCTTGATATAGCGAGTTTAAATGCTGTTGGCAGCATAACGTGATATGTGTGGTCTACAAGATTCCCGAAAGGGCACTCTTTCTCTCTGCAATTTATGCAATACATTCCAAGGCCTTAGTCGAGCCGTCCTCTTCTCTCTTAGCATTGCGTGTAAGCAGATCTGACATAGCTTCAGGCTCTGGGTTGGGCCGAGCCCTTTTTTGAACCGCGCTCTGGTGTAGTCAGGTCTGGAAAGCTTGCATGAGCACCTGGAGATCATGTTCGCGGACGGGGCTAATGACAAGATACAGTAGTATTCAAGCGCCCCGCCTTTGGGACACTCGAGGCAGCAGTCTGATCTCGACGATACGTATGTGCCGGGCTTGTTGCAAGGTTTCCACTTCTATTAGAATCTCTGGCTTCCCTTTTTCAATATTTGTTATCTTGCAGGACCTGTGAGCTTGCAAGTATGTGCGTATCTCAGCTAGCATCTCTGCGTACCCATTGGCTAAACCTTTGACGGTTGTAAGCCTCGATATCTAGTTAGTCTAGATTTGTGGTCGGTCTGCACGCGAATGTTAGTCAATGCTCCGGCTTCCGATTGAAAATCATCTTCCTTCCTTGGGACTGGAAAATCGTGAGTGTGTCAACAACTCTTGATCTTGGGAGGAGGTTCCTGAAGAATGTGGCGTTCGCTAAGGCCTGAATTCTGCTGAAAGGCTGCATACAAACCCAATATCAACGACGACTCTTCCCGTGTGATACAAAACTACAGCACGCTCGTGTGTCGCTCAAAGATGGCATTTTTGAAGGATCTTGAAGGATTATGAAGGATTTGACAATGACTACACAGAGAATAAAACGGGCGGCATCAGAGCCAGTTGACGGGCCCGTAGCTGCAATTTGAGAGCTTGGAAAGTGATACAAATGCTCAATTCTGCTGTGAAGCCAGTAACGATTGCTCGCTTGTG
>JUDZ01008779.1:0-11792 GCA_000812845.1 Stagonosporopsis tanaceti | reverse complement strand
GAGCTGGGGGGAGGAGGGCTGGTAGTGGTGCAGAAGCGAGGCGTGGTCCGCTGGGGTGAAGAGAGGGAAGACGAGGGAGAGGTAGGTGTGCAGGTCGTGTGGGGTGCTGATGTTTTGGGGCACGTAGGAGAGGCTTTCTTCGGCGGCGTTGGTGGTTAGGTGGTTGATGCCGTTTAGGGCGCCAGAGGAGAGGGCGGTGCTTGGGGTGGAGCGGATGAAAACACCGTCCGTGACGGGCAGGAAAGCCCAGGTTCCGTGGCGACCGGACTGAGAAACCGAGTTTGAGGCGTTTTGTAAGGTTGTTGTGTCGCGAGATACGAGGCATTGGAATATGGTGCGGGATACGTTGCCGTAGGCCCAAGGTTCGAAGCAGCCGGCACGTGCGGCGAAGGCGTAGTAGGATTGCGAGGGAATCCAATCTGCGTAGCCGTATTGTTGGGGTAGATACGGGGATGAGGATATTGACTGCTGGTTGTTAGGTTGAAGTGTGTGATGAAACAGGAACATGGATGACTGACGTTGGTATACAACGAGGTACCCTGCGTCCCTCCGTATGCAATGTTCTGCAACATGACAGAGCCACCTGAATCAAGTCAGTACAGCTGCATTGTGATTCTAACCCGTAGGGAAACTGGCCTCCAGCCGATACGCCCCAAATAGTGACCCGCATTGGATCCCCACCGAAGCGATGGATGTGCCGTTGCACCCACAGGAGGGCATATTGTTGATCGAGAAGGCCCGCGTTGACAACTCCATTGCGAAAGACTTCATCACTGGCCAGAAAGCCGAAAGCACCAAGCTGTACCGACGCCATTTAGCAGTGTGTAGATGCAAGTTGAAGATTGAACTCACACGATATTGTATGCTCACACCAACAAAGCTGTTATTGTTAGCATTGATGAGATTCCCCATGTCCTCTCGACCATCACCGGTTCCATAACCTCCGCCATGAATCCACACCAGAACAGGTAGGCCACTTTTATTCTGCGGCGCGTATACATTGAGGAAAAGGCAGTCTTCACTGATAGGTGAGGGTATAGCCCGGAAGCCCTGACCAGATCTAAGACTATGGGGGCATGCCGCGCCGAATTCGGTGGCTGGGACGACAGAGGTACGGTTGACAATGGGAGGTCGGGTAGCCTGCCAACGTAGTGAACCCGTAGGTGGAGCTGCGAAGCGGATACTAGGAGAATGAGCAAGCGACGCGAATCACATCAGAGCCACGGACCCTTTGAAAGTATTCAGCTGATTTGAGTGGTTTGCTATGCCCTGGTACACTTCGTAGATTAGATCTACTTCTGGCTGTTGGGCAGCAGCGGCAGCAGCCAGGGCAGCAAGGATGACAGTAGGCTTCATTGTAAGTGTATTGACCTAACGAGGGACCCCACAGACGAGCTGCGAGCTCTGAAATATAATGCATCCTGATAATCGCAATCCTGTAGTTTGGTGGGGACGATGCTGTGTACCCTCGCGTGGTCAGACGAGACCAATCGCATGCATGGTGTACGATATTCTCACTGTACACGTGAGGCCCAAACTAGGAGCAGGGCCTGAGCCAACACATTGTTGTTGACTCCACGATGTACGGGCAATACGAAGCTTTCTTCGTCGTGGATAAAGTGGATTGGACCCTGAGATTCGAGTAGGGGTCGATGACGTAGCCAGTGTGGGTCTTCAGCGATCTTAGTCCGCGGGCGGTCCCCTGCGACGATGAACATCCGCGGTCTGGGGAAGGATCATCTCCTTTGCTCACTTCTTCACCGAGTACAACTTCTTTGGTACTGGATTCACTTCTCCTTTGTTTTTCCTCATATGCGCGACTAACAGTGCTTGCACTCCTTCGTCTCTTACCAACTGCCATACAAGTTGTTCCTGTCGCGTGCGGATTTATCTTGTTACCTCCGCCCCTTTAATCGCTGTATGCAGACAGCCTCGCCATGCCAATCAACACGCTATCAGTGGGCGCTGCCGTCACTCCGACTGTAATCGAGACGTACATCCTCCACTACTTGAATCGAAGTCCGCTCCGCCAGAAGCCTACTGCCCATATCTCGTACCACGAAGGGATCGAGCTCATCCGGCGCTTCCTACACTATGCCTCGCTGCACCCAGTCGAAGAGCTGCAGGCCTTCACGGCGCAATGGGTCCCGGTACCCCATTGGGTGCACAACTACCGCGTCGAGATAACAGAGGGGCAGCTTCAGCTTTCGGCTCAATACATCAATGCTCAACTAGGCCCTAAGGGCATTGAGGCTGTGGGCGGCCAGACATGGTGGCAGTGGAGACGGGATGGCACAAAGTTCGAAGCTGAGTGGATCGAGATGAAGAAGGATCGCGATGCGCGAGAGAAGTCCAGCATGCCGAAAGGACAGCGCATCATGCTGTATGTCCATGGCGGTGCCTATTTTTTCGGCAGCGTAGACGAGCATCGCTATCAGATGCAAAGACATGCGCGTAAACTGCAGGCTCGCGTGTTGGCACCACGTTATAGGCTCGCGCCTCAGTTCCCGTTCCCTTGCGGCCTGCAGGACTGTCTCGCAGCCTATCTGTATCTGCTTGCAGAAGGCCATGACCCAAACACCATTGTCTTGGCTGGCGATTCGGCCGGCGGTGGTATGGTGCTCAGTATGCTTGTGATATTGCGCGATCAAGGTGTGCCTATGCCTGCCGGCGCCATTCTGATCAGCCCTTGGGTAGACCTCACACACAGCTTTCCGAGCTTGAGTGAAGATGACAAGATGGACTACATTCCGGCACACGGTTTCCTGCACAAGCCAAGTATACATTGGCGTAAGTCGACTTTTGGAAACGTTCCATCACGTACTGACTTGCACAGCACCTCCCAATGCCGACGACCTTATGCTGATCGAGAGCTCTGCGCCATACGAGAAGCCTACAACGTCTCCAAGGATCTCGCTTTCAGGCAAAGGCAAGGAAGAACGAGCGGCCGAAAAGGAGGCAAAGGCTGAACGCGTGCGTGGCTACTCAATCAACAAGGAGAAGCCCGACCTGGACACACTCTTGAACTCGACCCAAGCATCGGACACATGGGTCTCACCAGATGGCAAGTATGGCATTGGTCCTAAGGGTGTTCTGTCTGTTCAGTTGGATGAACAGGCGCGGATTGAGATCAAGGATCAAATCCAGCTCTATGCCGCAAACCATCTCATCACGCACCCCGTAGTCTCGCCTGTTCTGCAACCCTCGCTTGGTGGTCTGCCGCCTCTACTCATCCAGACTGGTGGAGGAGAATTGCTCCGTGATGAACAGATTTATGTTGCTCACAAAGCAGCCCATCCAGAAGCCTACCTGCCGCCTCCTTCCAACAACCAGACTGCTGAGGAGATCGAGGCACAGGCGAGTAAGTATAAGCCGACGAATGTGCAGCTCCAGGTATGGGACGATCTCTGTCACGTTGCGCCGACGCTCAGTTTCACGCGCCCAGCAAAACACATGTATCGCAGCATTGCTCAGTTTGGCGCATGGGCATTGGCCAGAGCCCAACAGACATCCATCGATATTCTCGACGACGACGATATCTCATTTGTCAGCACTGACTCTGACAAATCTTCCGACGATGCAAAGAAGTCAAAGAAGAATAAGAAGTCAAAGGCAGACAGCAAACCTCACATGGGCACAGACGGGGTGATCGACGAGGGTCAGCACGAGGCTAGAGTAGGGAAGGCTGGCGATTCCCTACCTCCGTTCGAGAACCATATGATTCGCCAACGTGTCGATCGACACGGTTACATATATGCGCTCGCAGCAAAGGAGGAGCTTGTCGCTCTGAACCTTGCCCGTTCTGAAGTCGGTGTTCCCAAGACAGGACCCGTCAGCAAGTGGATGAAGGCATCTCAGCAATGGAATGGCAAATTTGCAAAGCACAAGATCAAGATCCAACAGCAGCGTATAAAGGAGATGCAGACTGGTTTTGAGAGGTTCGAGGGAGAGACTCCACCACCAACAGCACTAGCTGGCAGGAGGGTCAAGAATATGAAGAAGGAGAAGGCAGCTAAGAAGAGTTGGGGAATGGCGTTGTGGAGTTTGTGGGGAAGCAAGCACGATGAAACTACCGTACGTTATCTGACATCGTTGCAGCTGCAATCCTATGCTAACGTTTGGCAGATCGACCGCGAAGAGAAAGCAGATCAGACACCATCGCCACCAACAAAAGCTGTGGTCACACGTTCCGAGCGAGAGACACTCGCTCAGCCCGATGCAGCAGATGATACTGGACGGAGCCGAGATACAGGCCTTTTCCCAGTCGAGACCTCACGCACGCGTTCGCGATCCAGACGGTCCATGGTAACCGATTGTGGTCAAGTCAATACGTCGGAGGGTGACCTTCAAAAGCTGTCGAGCCAGTTCTCGAGGATCGCACCTCCTGATTCAGGTCTTGCCGAGGCCACAGTCATTGCACCCGAACGCAAGCATTCTGGCCTTCCTCCCCAAGTGACTGCACCTGCCCAAACACCAGGCGTGATCGTCTCATCTGAACCTACCTCACCACCGACAATTGTGCCGGAGACAGACGGAACAAGCACACGACCTTCGAAGGGCGGTATCGCGTATCCGTTTTCACTGAAGGTTGACGGTCAAGGGCACCATGCGAATGCAAGCACAGTCACACTGCAGAGCGTGGCTCTTATGACACCACCGGCAGTGGATGAGTCGAAGCAGCTCGGTGATTATACCGTTCCTACGCCAGCTGCAGTGCACGAATCAAAGCAGCTGGGTGACTCGATGGCTACACCGCAGGTGGAATTATCAAGACAGCTCGGTGACTCGGCTGTACTCACTCCAGCAGCAGTCCAGGAGACGAAACAGCTCGGCGACGCACTGTCGACACCTCACATAGAAGAGGACTCTGTGCTGCCATCGAATGGACAGTACTTTAACAGGCCAGGTGCAGGCCTGTTCAGCGGGCAGTGGGCGCCAGCAACTCCCGCTGCTGAGCAAGAGAGACCCGGCTACGAGAGGTTTGAGACCGCGCAAGAGGATCTAAGCACTCTTGCTAGTGCAGACAAGAAAGCCTGAAAAGCTTACCACCGCATTTTGATACCCTTTCCCTTCGGTAACTTCCTTGAAAAAACCCGGTGTACATAGCCGGAGCATCATGTAGACTAGTGTTAGAAGGGTTAGGGTCGGACATAACAGGAGATAGAGATTCCCTTTCGTCACCAGCCCCACCCAGGTACTCAGTCAATTAAGCTACCCATGCTCTCAAAACCCAGAAACACCCAGCAGCAACGAAACACCAGAATCTCTCACCCTACTTTTGCAAACTTGCATCTATTGCCCACCGGAACACACAATGTCAGTCTTCCGACCGTCTTCCCGCGCCCTCATTACCGGCGGCGCCTCAGGCATTGGCTACGCCGTGGCCCAGCACTGTCTGCAAGCGGGCATGCGCGTGACTATTGCCGACTACAACCAAGAGACGCTTGATCTGGCGCAGAAGAATCTCAAAGGCGATGTGAAGTGTGTAAAGTCCGATGTCAGCGACGTGAAGGCGTGGAAAGAGTTGAAAGAGAAGGTTGGGGAGGTGGATTTCCTCATGCTGAATGCGGGAAAGATGGTGAGGGGGAGCTGGGGCGAGGGGGAGTATTTCGAGCAGGTTCGGCACCCCAGTCATGCCTTTGATAATCATCTTTGCCTTTCTTGTTTGATGCATTGAGGTGTTGAGTCGGTGGTCTTGTCGCAGAAAGAGGGGATGGACTCTTTGCTGACTTGGGTTGCAGGTCCTCAACACAAACCTCTTCGGCGTTATCCACGGCCTCAATACCTTCGTCCCCTCCTTCCAGGCCCGCTCTTCCGACAACGCCCCCAGCGCCATCGTTATCACGGGGAGCAAGCAGGGCATCACCAACCCACCAGGTAACGCGGCGTACAACGCGTCCAAAGCAGCGGTCAAGTCGCTGGCAGAGCATCTGAGCTTCGACCTGAAAGACACGAACACGAATGTCCACCTGTTGGTGCCGGGGTGGACGTTTACTGGCCTGGTAAGAGATTCCCCCTCACACGCTAATTATTTTCTGTTTTATTTCATTCCACACTCGTACTTCTCTTTCCGCAGACGAAAATCCTACTCACGATCAAGCAGTCAGGTAACCACCCCGGCCAAACCGCGCAAAAGCCCGATGGCGCATGGAGCCCCGAGCAAGTCGCTGCCCACATGGTGAAGAAGATGGAGGCGAACTCGTTCTACATCATCTGCCCGGACAACGATGTCAGCGAGGAGACGGACAAGAAAAGGATGCTATGGAGCGTGGGGGATATTGTTAACGAGAGGCCGCCGTTGACGAGGTGGAGGCCCGAGTTCAAGCAGGAGGCGGAGGAGTGGATGGCGAAGCAGAAGGTTTAAAGAAATATGGACTAGTCTGTTCAGTTGGTGGGTGAAAAAAATAAGGATATCATAGGAAAGTAATCTAGGGTATCGTAGAAGTAAACGCTGTATGCAGATCGAGTCCGGGACTGACTTAGTCAGAGTCGTAGCCGACTAACGCAGCAAGCTTTGAAGCTGGCGCAATTATGTCCTTTTTGCGGCTGGGTTCCAGCGATGGGATTTTTGATGATAATATAGCTTCCACGCTGCGCTTTCTCTTCAGTAGGCCAAGGTTCGGTCTAGATTTTGAGCCCGCTTCTCTGGAGACGAACGGATCGACTGCAGCACGCGTGTTACCTACGAGCTTCTGCTGCAAATCCTTTCGACTCTTCCCTGCCGCCATCTCCGCCTTCAGCTTCTTCGTCTTAGGTCTATCACCCACCTTGTTCGCGTGTTCGTTACGCGCCTCAGCAAATAGCGGCTTCCAGCTCTCCGGGGCGTCTTCAGCACCCCCAAACTCGATCAGGCCAGCTCTCTGTCGATCTGCATCCGTCTCATCCACTATGTCCAGTCCCAGACTGAACTTATCTTGCATGCCCTCCTTATGCCTCTCTTCCTTCTTCCACACCCTCCTCTTCTCCCTCATTTCTCTCCTCAAGCGCGCATTGACATCATACGGATCCCTCCAAACCTCCGCCTTGTCATACAACTCCTCAACCCTCTCTTTTCCCCCCTTCTCTCTTACTTTATCCTCCAGCTTGCCCTCTAACCCCGCAAACGCATCATCCCTCCTCTTCGCCTTCTCCGCCTCACTCAAAAATCCCAGCTCTCCATCCCTCTCCGCCTCCTCCGGCCCGTAATCCCTTTTCCTACACCCCTCAACGCACAAATACTGTGTCGTCTTTGGATCCGTCTTAATCTCCCACTCGCCGCCACACGCCGTGTGCTTCATGCGGAAACTCCATATCGGCGTGCTGTAGTAGTTTCCGGCCTTCTTCTTTGCAGCGTTGAAGCGTACGCCTTGGCCCACGATCGCTTCGGGCGTACAGTGCTGACACCATACGGCAAAGGGCAGCTCGAAGCGCACGGTGAGGACGCCTTGGGAGATTTTGTTTGCGCGGGCGCCGAGCGGGTGAGATTTGTTGAAGGATGGCGCGTTGGAGGCGTCTGGCGGGTAGTACCGCCCCATGTTGAAGCCTTGCATCGCGAAATTGGGGTGCGCGGTGCGCGGCGAGCGGTTCAGTCAGAGTGTCTACGCTGGACTGTCGGCGTCGTCGAGCGGGGTATCGCTATTGTTCGAGGAGCCAGTAAAGGCCTCCTGGCTTGAGAAACCGTGTCCTGTTGCGACTGTGTCGCGACACCGAAGTCAAGGAGTGAGGCTTGACGTGATTGTTTGCGGTGTTTGGCTGGACCCTGAGGAAGTTCGCGGCTTCCTCATGAGTTACGTCAGCACTCACACTCGTATGCCCGTGACCCTTCATCACTTAGACCTCCTCAATGCCATTCCCCTGTTGAGCTATGGGCACCAATCACCGCAATAGGTTCTTTGTGACTTGATACCACAAGCATGCGTGGCCAGATCCCAGCGGGTAGCAGCGCCAGCACCGTTGCCTCGTTCAGGCCCGAAATATAGTCGACAAGTACGGCATTGCTTAGTTGCGGAGTTTTCCTTCCTTATTCGTGTTTCCAAAAGCGAGACTTGAGTCGCAAATCCCAGCTCTGGTCGTCATATGCATAGCACCCACGAATTAGACATCATCGAGCCGGCCTAGCCAGTGAGGGATGATCCAAAGCAAGGAAATCACCCATACACAGAACCTGGTCCGAACAGACGGCATTAGTGAAATAACCATACAGATCGCAGACTCAGGAAGCTGACAAGCCACCTTGCGTTTTACGGTAGACCGTTATCGTATTTTTGAGCTGTAGACACGGCAGCAAGTCGAGCGCAGAGGGCTCCCAAGCTTGTTTAACCGGCCGCGAACACATGCCATGACAGTCGGAAGTTTCATCCGCGGTCATTACAGCTGCGGCCAGGTAGAGCAATGAGGATCAGTCCACACGGGAGGGACGCCTTACTTTGCACATCCTCCAATGCTTAGCGACCTCCCTGCCGTTGGTGGCTTGTGTGTAAATTGCTTGTGCCAATGGGCTTGATCACCGAGTAGACAGCAAACCTACTTACAGTACACCAATCGTATGTCACCCGCACATGCATGGGAATGAGATGTCCTGTCTCACTACTTCGGCCGATCTGACGCGAACACGTTGTTCGACAAAGACGTGGTTTGCGACAATGAGCCGGGCCTTTTGACGCCCAACAAGAAACGTGTGCGATCCAATTGCTGATTCTCTTCGCTTAGGATCATCGCTACACGGCATACGTGTGCGACGAAGCTATCGCCTAGACCAAAAGGTGCACATGGACTGCCAGAAACGCGCGGAAGAATCAGGGCCGGCCTGCCCCTGTTCACGGCTGTCTTGCGGAATGAGAGCCAGGAATATATCAAAGGAGACATGCTGAAGACTTCATGTGACATGGAAGACTTGCCCAGCATGTTACTCAAGCCTTGTGGCAACCGCGAATCTGTCGAGCATGGTCGCACCGTCATATCGCAGGATCCCGTCTTACTGTCTTTATGGGGCGTGGCTCAAACAACATGTTGTCCAATATGCGTGTCTCGCAAATCCAGACAAAGCGTCGTAGTACAGAAGGAAAAAGACATGTTCGTTGTCATAGTCGCTGGTCAACCTCTGCAGACCCGTTCTTGCCGTTAAAATGCCCACACGACTGGACCAAGTCATCTTATCAGACTCGAATCGAACGCCCATTGTCCAGATCATCGTTTGGTTCTGTCTCGTGACGAGCTTTCTAGCGTTCATCACCCATGCTGGTATCAAGCTTTACGTGTTCCGAGCTCTCAGGGCAGAGTCGGCATTCCTCCTTGCATCTCTGGTCAGCGCAAGCCAACGTGTTACCGTGGACTCTGCCACTGATTGTTTACACAGATATTCTGCATTCTCCAGTCCACTGCTACATTGCTGCAATGTCGTTTTGGATTCGGCAAGCCAGCTGCATCTTTGAGCATCAACGGTGTTCAGTCGAGCCTCAAAGTAAGCGTCTGACTGCCGAAAGCCACATCAGATCTGACCACTACTGCAGGCTGAATACGCAGCAAATATTCTGTTGTTCGCATCGCTTGGCTTTTCAAAGCTGGCCATTGTGGCATTTGTCCACAATTTGACTCCCTCAAAACTGCACCGTAAGATCAACTACGGCGTCGGGGTCTTTGTGTGTTTATGGCTATTATGTGCAATTCTTATTGCAAGCTTCGAGTGCAAGGTTCCCCGCACGTGGGACAGGAGCCTTCACAGATGTCTTGACCGGGTAGGTTGCTCCTTACACGTATTGTTGCTAGTTTCTGACTGTCTAAAGTTTGCCTGGTGGAATGCCCTGTCGATCTTCAATATTCTCACAGAGGTTGCTATAATTGCACTAGAACTGGGAATTACGGGGCAGCTGCGAGTCGCGCGACGAAGGAAGGCTTCCATAATGTGTTTGTTCGCTTGTCGAATCTTGTATGTTTGATTCCTCTGTCTGAAGAGAAGATCTGACCGTTCCACAGGGTGCTCATAGCAGCTGCTGTCCAGCTGGCCTTCTTTCATCAGGAAAGTAACAGCTTATCCACAAGCGAAGATTTGACTCTAGGGTACTGGCGGTCCGCTTCCTGCAATCAGATAATGCAGTGCCTTGCTATTGCCACAACGTGTTTACCATACACCAAAATTTTCATGGAAGGATTCGAATCTGGGCTCATTCGAGTTGACGACAGCCGCCGGCGGGGAGAGTACGCTTCAAAAGGGTACAGCGGACGAGAGTATCAGCTCATGGACGTTTCGCGTTCATCGCAAACGAAGCGATCTGCGCCAGGCAAGTCGATCAATGTGTCCAAAAGCTGGGCTGTTTCGGTCGAACCCGCTGACCGTGCACAAAGCTCACAACTCTGAGTCCGTCACACCATCACTTTCACTTTCTTACGTCAGCCGAAATATCTAAGAGGTAACTGTACAGTATATACATACCTCAGAGAACTCTTTTTTAGAAGTAGACTTGCGAACTTGTCAAACGAAATCCACGTGCTGATTAGGATGACACTTTTGGTCGAGTAGAAATTTGCATCAAGCCCGAGGAATCCTCACGGCTCGGTATCGGGATTTTTCCTGTGGCGCTCACCCCTGCATGTTGTGCATGTGTTACACGCACCTAAGATTATTCGGCAGGCCAGACGGGCGGGACGGGAAGGGCTTGCCTCTTTTCGATTAATGTCGCGTTGCATCAACGACGCGCAGCTACAAGGGTTGGACCCTTGTTTGCTGACAAGCAAGCTGCACTTCATACACCTGGTACTACCCACACTGCTCACGTACCTGCGTCCCTCTGTTTTCTTCCGTCGGTGTCTTCACTGGTCATCGTTTCCTCAACCGTCCTGTTCTACTGGTCGTACAATGGCGCCCACTCCCTCAGTAAAGGGCAACGAGGTTGAGATGACTGTCTCTCCGAGCTACTCAAGCACCGACAACAAGGATCAACTTGCACTCGCCAGACTGGGTAAAAAAGCAGTGCTGAAGGTGGGTGGCTAGGACCATCATGCATGACCTCGTTGACTCGTGTCTTCCAGAGACGGTTTGGCTTTCTCTCGATCTTGGGTTTCAGTTGCACGGTCCTGATCACTTGGGAGGGCTCTTTGGTGTAAGCCAGAACGATGACACAAGCTTGTAATATTGCCTGACGTTTTCGCAGACTCTTCCTTGTTGGCTTTCAGAATGGCGGCCCTGCAGGCGTCATCTACGGCTACCTGGTTGTCTGGCTCGGCACCGTATCTGTCTTCATGGTCCTCTCAGAGCTTGTCTCCATTGCGCCGACATCGGGTGGACAGTATCATTGGGTGTCGATGCTAGCACCTCGACGTCTATCCAAGCTTCTGAGTTATATATCCGGATGGCTCACGCTTTGCGGCTGGCTGGCTTCTCTTGGTTCAGGCTGCTTCCTGACTGGCGGTCTGATTCAGGGTTTGTTGATTCTCTGTCAACCAGACACGTATGTCCCACAGAACTGGCACGTCACGTTGCTCTACTGGGCAGTCATTCTGTTCTGCGTCTTCATCAATGTAGCTGCAGGATGGCTTCTGCCGAAGTTCGAAGGGGCTCTGCTGGTCTTGCACATCCTCGGTTTCTTCGCCATCCTCGTCCCTCTTCTAATACTTGGCCCGAAAGGTGACGCTAAGGAGATCTTCACCACCTTCGTCAACATGGGTGGTTGGGACTCACAAGGCCTGTCGTTCTGCATTGGCATTATGGGCAGCGTATTTGCGTTCGTTGGTGGAGACGGACCGATTCATGCAAGTTCGCTATGCTTTGTGCCTTACCTCAATAACTTACATTGTCGCAGCTGTCGGAAGAAATTCAC